>LPNX010261758.1:3839-47635 GCA_001517045.1 Pseudotsuga menziesii | reverse complement strand
TATGTATGTGTGAGATCTGAGAAATTGAATCGAAATCATCACTACCCAATATTCACTTTTACATTGAAAACGATAAATGCAAGTTGCAACAATCGCATGACGTTCTCTTCATTCTAAACCTAGTTATCGAATCATCGTCGTAAACCCAATAAGTAGGAGTATTAGGGTTGTGACGTCTTCTTCAAATAAATTTTTAAATTTATTATTTGTCTCGAGCCTACAGTTGATTAATTGTCTCTATGGTTCATATAGGTTTGTTTAGTTGGTGTTTTATGGATTTTTTTCAATCCTCCATGAATTCACGAAGGATTGAAAAAAATCGGGCAGCATTTCGGCTTGCCCGGGACACATTTCAAAATTAAACCAGTAGCATAAACGCTACCGGTTGACATAATTTATATATATATATAACAAATTAACAAAAAAATTCAATTTAACTACAACCTCAACCGAGGTTTATACCTTGACCGAGGTATTTCTTAACCCTCGGTCGAGGTATTAATAGCTTGACCGAGGGTTAGAAAATACCTTGGTCGAGCGTTGAAAAAAACCTCGGTCGAGGGCTTGATAAAACCTCGGTCGAGATATTAAGACCTCGGTCGAGGGCTTGTTAAACCCTCGACTGAGGTACGTTTTTCTATTTTTGCCGAAATGCGCTTGCCAAAAAGTGTTACCCAGGTCCGCGGATTCACCCTAGTCTAGGAAACAGAGTTTTAGGAATGCTAATTTTTGACACGCAATCGGTATTTTGGTCATAAAATTTTCATACGATATCCGAAATGGAGTCATTTGAATTGCGTTGTAAACTATATTCATAGGGGAATATACCAATGAAATTGTTTATCAATATATGTCCAATAAGGCATGCAAAAAATGACTGTCCTAGCTCTGTTCCTAAGCTGCATGCTTGACACCCCGTTAGTATTTTGACCATAAATTTTTTCGTTTGATGTCCAATCTCAAAAATTAAAATTGTTTTGGAAACTAGATTCAAAGGGATACTTGAGATGAAAACAAGTTATAAAAATAAGTCCATTTGGTCTCCCCAAAACGAACTGTCTCGACTGTGTTTCGATAAATATTTCAAGCCAAAATGCCATAGAACTCCAATAAATTAAATTTGGCCCCCAAAAAGTGACCGAAATAGGTGTGAATGTTTTTCGTGATATAAATTTAAATATAAAACAAACCCATAGAAAAAATTTCAAGTATTGAGCACCTAAATTGACTTACACAGTTTGTTGCAGCCACAACTACAACTCTTAAAAATGATATAATATTGAAATAAAGCATGCGTATTTTTATGGACGTGTTATATGTAAATGAAAAAAAATACATACCATGATATGCAATGAACACGTATCTCAAACTCATAAATTTTCACCTACAAGACAATCACAGTTGGGTGTTGTAGCTCACAGTCACAACTGACAGTCATATTTGGGTGTTGCAGCTCACTGTCAGAGCTGAGTGTTACAGGTCACTGTCACATTTGACATTCACAACTAAAAAATTCATGCCAAAGTTCAAGCTTGAAGGGTTCCATAATTGTTGGCTCATTTTCCTGTGTCGGCTTCATTCACCTTCCCTAATAACTGTAATTTTGTTTTCAATATTTTTTTTTGTAACAAATAGAGACAAATTAAATTTTGAACATTGAAGACAAAAATGATTTAAGAATTTTGTTCAAATAGCCAACAATTCCAAAGTATTCCTGAAAATATCTCATACCCATTCCTTGTCTTTCTACTTTCAAATCTTCTAGATCACAACAAGGCACGGGAAAGGTTTTATTCTGTTATTCTATTCTACTTGGAAATATAAAAATTGTTCAAGTGTATGCATATTTCCAATGGAGCCACTTTCGAAGAAGTGACTCAAGTATGCTCATACTCCCAACAGAAAAATATAACTTTATGAATGTTGGGATATGAGAGATCAACTTCCCTTGAAATGATGGTGCCAAGAATTGGTGAAGTATGGAATGATGCTATAGACTGATGACATATTGAAACCACGCTTCAATATAGCCTTTGTTCCCTTGATTTCTCATGGTTGTTACACCATGAAGATCCTTAGTAAGTTTATCTTCCTCAATGCATAAGAGATTCAGATCTAATGATGTGAAGGATGTTTTGGTTCCAATGTATGTTCTTCTTCAAATTTGTTGATTCTGTTAACTTGTTGATGATGACGAGAAACTTCACTTCCAAGTCTTGAATTTAAAACATGTTCAGGCCTCGTATGGATTTGCTGCAACAGTGAATCATCTTTTTGCAACGGTGTAGGCATGGGGGATTCACCTTGTTGAGTAATATCTTATCACGTTCATTCATATTGGGGGGGGTTTAATTGTGAAAAATAAGGTCAATATATTGTAGGTATTGGGGGGGAAGGGAATAGGGTATGAAGGGTTTATAGGTATTGGGGGGTATAAAAAGGGGTTTTTAGTAAAAATAAGGAATATGTTGTAAAAATAGGGGTTTTTTAATTGGAGATATGTATTGGAAGGGGGGCTCAACAAAAGGATTTTTGTAAGTAATTTTCAATATCTAGTGAAATCAGGGATATTCTTTAATATCCCATGAACGAAGGCGCTATGACACGGTTTCACTAAGTGAAGACCCCGTGGGTGTAGGTGAGGTAGAACATGAGGGAAATGTAGGAAAAAATTGCAGTTCATCACTATAAGCATACTGTACTGCTTTATTATGGTTAGGATGGGGAGTGGATTGGACAAGAAATTGTGTTGGATACCAAGGAGTTTGATGAGAAGATAGATGTGGCTAATGTAGAGGATTGGTTTGTGAGGTTGATCTTGAAGGACTGAGTTGTGTTGTAGCATGAGGGAGAGTGGCCATGTGATCATAAGATAGACCATTCCAACCTTGTGGATAACGTAGGTAAGACTTAAACTAAGGCAGCAACAACTGCCATGGTGGAAGAGTATTCAATGATTGAGTATGAGAGTAAGGAAATGGAGGGATAGAGTTTTGAAACATACATGTAGGCCACGATTGCCATGGCTTTTGTAATAAATTTTTTGCACCTCCTATATCTCTTTGATATGCTTCTTTCATCATGGGTAAGGAGGGGGAACAATCCGTGGAATGCTTTAGGCCACATATGCCACAAATCGTGAGACTATCCAAAGGACAATCCATTGCAAGATGTTGCTTCTGGCACTAAGGGAAAATTGTTTCTTCAAATTCCTCATGCTTTTCCTTAACCTACAAAACAAACAATTCTGAATTTAGTGAATCATTGATATCAGCATTATAATTTTCAAATAAATTGTTGATTTCAGCTCCTATAACTCTTGTTCTTGCAGCAGATTGAAAAGATTGAAAAGAAGGATCACTAGAAATCTTACCAATCTTTAAGTTTCCTCTTGAATACCTTCTACATAACTCACAAATATCATCATATGCTAATTGAAATACATTACCTGTTCCCATCAGATTTAAGATTTCTAAATATTCATCTTGGATTCCTTTAAGAAGGAGTGTTTTCAAGGTCTCTTTCCCCAACTGCTTGTGTTTTGATCTTTGAAGGTTTTATTGAAAGCGTTCCACATAGTCCTCTAAATTATCTTCTTCTTCTTGTGTCAATTCAAAGATATCTTCATTGACCCTGCAATAATCTTGGTACCTTTTCAATAATACATGTTTCATGTCTTCCCAAGTTTGTATACAATTCCCACCGAGGCTCATGAACCATCAGAGGGTTGTTCCTTTTAGAGTAAGGGGAAACACATTCAACTTTTGATCATTAGTATGGTAATATCCTCTACAAAGTACTTCAAATTCAAATAAAAATACATCAGGGTCTTTAGGGTCTTCATTTTCCAAAACGTGAAAAGTTTGTAGAACATGTGGGGGAATGATTTTCATTGGTGCTACTCCTCCCGAATCTATGATGGGAAATTCGAAGGTAACAACTTCGTCATAGTACTTACCTACCATCTCTTCATTAGATTCTTCATGTGATATCGTGAGACTCCTCCTTCGAATGTGCCTGTCAACTTGTTAGTATAATTGGTGGTGCTTACAACACCACTAAGGGAAATGATAAGGATTATGCTCCAAAAATTGGAATTGAAATAAAACTAAACGCAAAGAAATAAAATCCACACTCAAAATGAATTCAATCAACTGAAAAATAATCATGCAACCTAGATGCCCTACTTTAACAATGCATCTACAAAACAATGTCAAATGTACTTTTGCACCATTGATAACTTCCCTGACAACGACACCAAAATGTTGGTCTCATTAATTTTCTAATTAATTAAACAACTGAACTTCCAGAACATAAATTATCAACCCAAGAAAGTATTTTATTTCAAAGCTATCGTGCAAGATCTATGCAAGCACAATTTCTACCTGACACTGTTATCTATTGGTATGAAATCAAAACTCGTTATAAATTAGATCACACCTTCTTGAAAAGAAATCAAAACTAAAACCTATTCATAAATCCAAGCTGTAAATCTAATCATACTACAACAAAATCAATTCTTATTAAGCAAGATCTAACTACATAAATATGAAAGAAATGTTATGTTGGCCAACGATCTATCAAACGAATTAACATGAAAACAAGTATGACAAATCTAATGAATGAAAACATACAAATATGATAAATCTAATGAATGAAACCATGAATGAAATGACAAGTAAATATAAACAATAACACGCTTACAATCAACCCTACCAACATCTAGTCAAGGAAGAGGGCCCTTCCTCCATTGAGCAGAGCTGGATATCCACAATGAAAGTCTACAACTCCAGAATTAAGAAACTGCTAGCCACGGGGACTTCACTTAGTGAACCTCTTACATAGCACGTGCGATCGTGGGATATTAAAGAATACCCTTAATTTTGAGAGATATTGGCCCAAACTCTTTTTGTTGAAATACCCTCCTAATACTTAAAACCTCCTCCCCACCCCTTTTTATACCCCTCTTACATAGCATGTGCGATCGTGGGATATTAAAGAATACCCTTAATTTTGAGAGATATTGGCCCAAACTCTTTTTGTTGAAATCCCCTCCCAATACTTAAAACCTCCTCCCCACCCCTTTTTATACCTCAATCCTTATAAACCACCATACCTGCCCCCACCTTAAACCCCTCAACCCCCCAATACCTGCAATATATTGGTTCAATTTTTTATAATTTTAAAACCCACACTATGAACTAACATGATAGGATATTGGCCAACAAGTGAAGCCCTCGTGCTGCCAGCATGTATTATCATAATGAAATGATTACAACAAAGTATGGATCAAATTCTAAAACAAAACATTGCTTTATTTCTTCCTCCATTTCCCATGAGATTGATTACATATTTATACATAAAATTCTCTCAAGAGAATGAGAAACCAAATCCCCAACTTGATTTGTTTCAACAATTTGGAAAACTGGTCATAACTACATATCTGGAAAATACCCTCTTGAAGATCCACCTGTATATCTCAAACTGTAGATTTGTTTAGATATTTCCTCAATACTAAGGTAAATGAGGCCGTTATGCACAAAACCCATGTTCCAAATATTTGAAATTATTTTCCATCGACCAGAAAATTGAGACACAAATCAATGTGTTCTTATTTGGCATGTGTTTTTTGTTAACTCCGTTTGATCATGAGCTGGAGGCTTTAACCATGAGTGTTGTTGCTGTTGATATAAAAATCACTCCATAACCATCATCAGTAAAAATATGAATACTAGTCTTCAATTCATTAAAAATAAGGGAATATAATCATGGTTAACCACTAAAGCATCAATGGAAGTAACATGGTATTTTATGAGCAATTACACAAATTGATGGAAAATAGAATGATAAATGGATAATAATATGAAGAAGATGGATGAAATATATGTCGATAGGTGATGAAAATATGGACAAATATGTGACCCAACAACATCCACTTGGTTTTGAGACACATGACAGGGAGACTCGTGTGTGCAAATTGAAGAAGGCCATGTACGGTTTGAAATAGGCACCCAGGACATGGTATTGAAGAATTGACAGCTTCTTGACTGGCTTGGGCTTTACCAAGAGTAAAGCAGATTCCAACCTTTACTATAAGGTTGAGGAAGGGAACCCATTGATACTCCTACTGTCTGTGGATGACCTATTTGTGACAGGTGAGGATGGGTTGATTGCTAACACAAAGGGGAAGCTTGTTGTCGAGTTCCAGATGAAAGACTTGGGTATGATGCGCTACTTTCTAGGCATGAAGGTGTGGCAGAATGTAGATGGAATCTCCTTGGGACAAGGGAAGTATGCAATAGATATCCTGAAGAGGTTCGAGATGATGGAATGCAAGGACATGACCACACTTATGGCATCGAACCTGAAGCTATTGAGTGACGCTTCATCAGAGTCAGTTGATGGTACGATGTATTGTCAGATGATTGGGTCATTGATGTACCTAATGAACATGAGACCAGATATTTTCTTTGATGTGAACACATTGATCCAGTTCCTGACAGATCCGAGACATGTTCACCTGATTGCTGCAAAGCATATTCTAAGGCACCTGAAGGGTACAGCTGACTATGGGCTCAAATATTAAGCGAATCAAAAGATTAACCTGGAGGATTATGTGGATTCGGAATAGGAAGGCAATGCCATTGATAGGAAGATAACTTTGGGGTGTTGCTTCAGTATGGGATCAGGTGTGATCTCTTGGTTTAGCATGAAGTAGTCCTGCGTGGCACTAAGTATAGCTGGAGAAGAGTATGTCACAACTTGTTCGGCTAGTTGTGAAGCAGTGTGGCTAAGGAAACTACTATCTGATTTGTTTGATCTCCAGTTGGATGCTACTTGTATATATTGCGACAACTAGAGTTGTGTAAAGTTGTCAGAGAACCCGGTGTTCCATGACAAGTCGAAGCACATCGAGATCAAATATCACTATATCAGGGATATGGTGCAGAGAGGAGCAGTGAAGCTCCAATATGTTGTGATGGACGAGCAGATAGCTGATGTGTTGACCAATCCATTAGCTAGAATGAATTTTGAGTACTGCAAAGAGAAGCTTGGTGTTCATCATATCAAGGTTCCTTTCAAGGGGAAGTGATGAGTCTAGAATCCTTTCTGACATGGTGGAAGGATTGGCTCCTCCCATGGTCAGATGTAAGTGTTGTGCCTTTCTGACATGGTGGTAGGATTGGTTCCTCCCATGGTCAGATGTAAGTGATGTTCCTTTATGACATGGTGGAAGGATTGGTTCCTCCCATTGTCAGATGTAAGTGTTGTTCCTTTCTAACATGGTGGCAAGATTGGTTCCTCCCATTGTTAGATATAAGTGTTGTAACTTTCTGACATGGTAGTAGGATTGGTTCCTCCCATGGTCAAATGTAATTGTTGTGCCTTTCTAGCATGGTGGTAGGATTGGTTCCTCCCATGGTCAGATATAAGTGCTATGCCTTTCTGACATGGCGGTAGGATTGGTTCCTCCCATGGTCAGATATAAGTGCTGAAGATGTGAATACCTACGTGGAGGCTAGGCCTACATTCAACAAGGCTGGCTCTGTAGAACTTCCTATGATGAGTAGAATTGAGAGATAGCACCATTTTCTCGAGATAGTGGAAGCAGTGATGATGATGATCCAGTAATGAAGAATTGTGCTGATGAACTGTGTCAAGAGAATACCTTCCTATTCAAGAGGGAGTGTTGATGTATTTGTAACTTCGGAATGTATTCACTTGTATATTTTATATTCTATTTCATTCTACCTCGACAGAGACATTTGTTCCTCCAATCAGGAGAGTCATTAATATAACAAAGTCATGTAAAGTCATTGAAGTTAACCCTCTGTTGTAAGTCGGGGAAATAGTCCCCACAGTTGAGGGGTATTAGGGTTATTAGAATCTCCTAGAGAAGTCATCCTTGTAGAGTAAGTGTCAAGTGGAAAAAAATTATAAATAGAGAGTGAGACTCTCTATTTAAAACACACACTCACTCAACTATAATGCATGAGTGAGAGAAGAGGATCTCGTACAAGTGAGATAGAGAATAGCTGTCGGAGATCATCTTTGTGTTTTTGGGTTTTACTTTTGCTATTGGTGCTTATTCTATCTTTGAGGAAGTTGCAGGGTTTTCTCCTTTATGGTTTCTTCAAGGAAAATTCTTTGTCTCTTGTGTCTTGTGATTATTGTTGTGCATGTTATTCTCTCAAATAATATCCTAGATCATATTGATTAAATGATAAAAATCTAACATGTAGCATTCATGATGACACATTTAGGTAAAGAATGAGAGCATTTTTTCCTTAGAGACCAAATTTTAACCAAATGTGTGAATTGAATATAGATTTCCCCTCCTGCATACTAGTGACCTCAATATCATTTGTAAACATTTACTAGGCTAGTTCCCCACTTGTAGGATTTCTATGATTAAAAAATTTAGTAGAGAGACGTCTTTTCAAGTTTTCATTATCTAAAGTGATGTTACAGTCATATAGAATATTGTGTTGTCATATACACAATAATATATTTAATTTTTGTCTTATTTCATTCCACTACATAAGATTTTCATTCCAATCAAGCCTGTCATTCATCCTCTCAATTTTTTCTTTGTTGGAAACCAAGCATATATTTCTAAGGCAAAAGTGGGTGTAAAAGTTTTTGTTTCCTTGAAAGCATGAGAAAAACTTTGTAAGATGGACCTTTCACTACATTGCAAAGATTTGTTCCGATGTCACTTGACAATTTCAATATTGAAGTCAATTTTAAAACTAGTTTTTGTTATTTATGGATGTGTCTTAGATTGCTTGAACTTAATGTAAATACGAAAGTGTGGGTGGATGATGTAGGGTTGAAATGTATATTTTTTATTTTGAATATCTAAAATGTTGATACATTAATATTTACAATTGATTTTATTTCTCTTCTGCCATAATGTTTTTTGTATTCCTTTTCAAAATCATTTTTTATAAATAAGTCTTTCGGTACTACTAAACCGACCCTTTCCATCTCTCCCAAACAAATACGACATTTTCTAGTATGAAGTGGCCTTTGATGATGCTTGGTTGTTTACGTCTAATAATATTAAGTAGGATTTACCTTAGTTGCAATGCAAGTGTTTTCTCTAATATATTGTACAAAATGTTTGTTGTGATAGGTCACCAACTAGTGATCAATTTATGACCTCCATACTTGGGGAATAGATTGAATAAGAAATATTTTGATCTACTTACCCTATGATTATTCAAGGAAAATTTACTTGTACAATAAAAGAATATCAACCCTGGAAAAGACTCATGTGGACTTACAAATCTTATATGGATTCCTATCAAGCTTGGGAGACTTATCATCTATCGTTTCCATCTAGTTTCTAGTTAGTTGGTCCAATATCAAAATTCAATCAAATTATATTTCATGATCATCAATATAAATTTACATGGCCACCTGACAATTATCCATTGACCTCTATCTTTGTATCTATCCTTTTTTTTATATCTAGGTTTTAGTCATACCTTTATTTCTGCATTTTTCTTTGCAATATTCTGAAGGTGCGAAAAATCATAGCTATGCCCACAAATTTAATGTTTTACTGTTTGTAATGCATGAAAAAATGAAAGTTTTATGGTTATTTTTTTTATTAATTTAAATATGATCGTCCTTTTTCCTACATCTAAGGAGTGGAAGTTGTCACTGGATAGCCTTCCAATATGACGGTACTACCATACTTCTGACATCTAGCTATCGTCAGACTTCTGACTCCTCCAATAGATATCCAACGACAATTTAGTAGAACTGATGACTAACATCTAATGAAGATGAGGGATCCTCTTTGACACATTCGACAACAAATGGGTATAATACTTGGCTGATTTAATATTATATTTTGTCAAAAATGACGATGGGATTCAGAATGGGGTCAAAAAACCGACGACCAAGGCCGTCTAAAAATCGATAAAATATTGATATAAGACTTCTCCAGGATAGGATGAAGCTCTGTCGAAATTTTGATGGTGTTCGTGAAGGTGTCAAATAACCGATGAATTCCCATCGACGACAAAAAAAAATTAATTGTAAAAAAACAGGAATGTGTTTGTCGAATGTCAAAAATTACATATGTTGGATTTCAAGATAAAAAAATTTTGTGGGGGAAAGGAAAGATAAAATCTTATAAGATGACATATTTACATGCCTTGTTGTTTCTCCTGGATTAAGTGTGGTCGAATGATGCGTTGTGTGTCATTGCAGCAAATGGTCATGAAAGTATGTCTACCCCAATGGAAGGAGTGGGAAAGAAGGAATGTATGAAATACAATTCATTTGAGGCTCAATACACACCTAGGTAGAATTAAAGTTGATACATACCTAAAATCTTGCACCTAAATGTTCCATGATATCCATACACCATTCATGCAATGTTAGTGTGACATATTAGTAGGAATTGAGTTTATATATATATATATATATATATATATATATTGTATTGTGAAGATAAGACTATAAAATACCAATATAATCAAGAGTGAATGAAAGTGCTCACCCTATGTATACAATGCCCAGAAGATTTACAATCTCTCTTCTCACAATGGAATAACTCACTGTGATTTTCTTCAAGTGCTCACAGGTTCAGTGTTCAAAACCAATAACTTAATTCTTCGAGGAACCCTGTAAATTTTCAAGTGCTTCCAGGTTCACATTTTGGAACTTGTAACTTTGTGGGGACCCCTATAACTCTATGTAGACCATGAGGCATAGAAGTGAAAATAATAGAGAAGGAATAATATGAAATATAATGGATAGAGAGCGCTACAATAGATCTCGTATTGAATGTATTAAATAGTATGCATTGGACCGTTTACGATTGGTAACTGAAAGAACCGAACAAAGTAGTTTCAAACTGTCTACAAACTAAACATATAATAAATTGAGATTAATTATGTATTTCTAACACTCCCTCTTAATATCGAAGGTTACATTACTAACTATGCCTATATTTTGACGTTGGAATTGAAAAACATCTCTTGCCAAAAGCTTGGTGAAGATATTAGCTAGTTGTTCTTTAGAACCACAAAACTTGAGAGAAATGTTGCCATATTTGACAAATTCACGAATGAAGTGAAATAGGATGTCAATATGTTTGATTTTCTAATGAAATGCATTATTCTTTGAGAAGGAAATGGCAGAGTTATTACCACAAAAAATCAAAACATGTGTTTTTGTTGTATATCCAAAATCTATCAAAAGTTGTTTAAGCAAAACTACATGACATGTTGTCATTGTTGCTTCTACGTATTCTGCTTCTGTAGAAGAGATAGAGACTATGGGTTGCTTCTTGGATGCCCATGAAATCAAATTCTTGCCCAAGATAAAAGCAGATCGTGAAGTGCTTTTTCTGTCATCAATATTTCCTGCATAATCACTATCTGTATAACCTGTGAACATACTATCTGGTGAAGTTGTGTACCACAAACCATAAGTGGTTGTACCTACAATTTATCTTAAGATCATTTCACCAACTTTCCAATGAGAATCCTTAGGAGATTCCATAAACCTGGAAATGTAACTTGTTGCATATGCCATGTGAGGTCTTGTAGCAGTAAGATACATAAGACTACCAACAAGTTGTTTGTACAAAGTAGAATTCACTATTGACCCAAAATATTCCTTTCTTAACTTTGTTCCAAGAGCAATAGGAGTGTTAGAAGGTTTACACTTTTCCATCTTTAAATTTTTCAAAATTTCAGCAGCATATTTATGTTGACTAATACATATACCATGATTAGATTGTTCTTCTTCAATGCCTAAGAAATACTTCATTAATCCAAGATTTGTCATTTCAAACTCACTTTTCATGGTTACTTTAATTTCATTTAACATCATGTTTCCTGTGTAGATCATGTCGTTAACATAAAGACATATGATAAGAAGTTTACCTTGTTGATTTACCTTGATATATAAAGTAGGCTCATTGTTGCTACTACTGAAACCATATTTGAGTAAATATTGAGCAATTATGTTGTACCAAGATCATGGAGCTTGCTTCAAACCATACAAGGCTTTCTTCAATTTGTAAACTCTATTCTCTTGTCCTTTGACGTCAAATCCAGGTGGTTAATTCACATACACTTCTTCATTTAACACTCCATTCAGAAAGGTAGAATTTACATCCATTTGACATATAGTCCACTTATTTTGTGTTGAAATGGCCAAAACAAAACCAACAGTATCCAATCTTTCTATAGGTGCAAATGTTTCATCATAAGCAATGCCAGGTTGTTGTGAAAAACCTCTAGCAACTAACCTTGCTTTGTGTTTATCAATATCGCCTTTCTCATTCAGTTTTTTTTATAAACCCATTTAACACCTATGCCATTTTTATCTGCATGTAGATCAACTAAATACCATGTATTGTTTCTTTCAATAGCTTCAATTTCATTATTCACTACATCTACCCATTCTTTTAGCTTTGCAACTTGATAAAAAAAAGTAGGTTGAGATGAGAAAAATGAAAATTGTACTACATCTTGATCATATATATCACTCAAAATTTTCATTTTTTAATGTCTATGATTAGAATCTGAATCACTATGAGATGAAGAATCACTATGATATGAATACCTACTTTCATTTTGGACTTGCAGTCTTGGTAGGTGTGTTTTAGGTGTTTAATGTTCATCTAAATCAAGAAAAGTATTGTGAGAAGTATTGTTTTCCATTCCATTCCATGATTTATCTTCCATGAATTTAACATCTCTACTCACTATAAAATTCTTAGAGACGAGATTATATAATTTGTAAGCTTTCGACTGTTCACTGTAGCCAATAAAAATGTACTTCTCACTTCTATCATCAAGCTTCTTTATTATTTCTTCAGGAATATGAGAAAACACAACACAACCAAATATTCCGAAATGAGAAACAATTACCTTTAATCCACTCCATGTTTCTTTAGGTACTTTACCTTGAACACTGGAATTTGGTTATCTATTCAATGTCTAAATTGAGCATGCAACTGCTTCAACCCAATAATATTTGGACAATTTTCTTGTTGTAAGTAAACTCCTATCCATTCTAATTATGGTGCGATTGTTTCTTTCTGCCACTCCATTTTGTTGTGGACTATATATGGTAGTCATCTACATTTTTATACCATGATGTTTACAAAAATCAACAAACTATCTAGAATCATATTCTCCTCCTCCATTTGATCTCAAAACTTTGACAAATTTGGCACTTTGTTTCTCTGCTTCAGCCTTGAACTCCATGAAACGGGTGAAAGTCTCTGATTTATGTTTGATAAAGTAAACCCAAACTTTCCTGCTAAAATCCTGAATAAATGTTAGAAAATAAAAAACTTCCACCAATTGACTGATTTTGCATAGTTTCACATAAGTATTTTTCTCTAAGCAATATTTGGCTCTATAAGAGGATGATGGAAACCTATATGGATGATGTTTTCCTACTATGCAACTTTCACAAGGAGTCTCATTAATCGAAGAAGGAAATCCTTTGACCATACTCAGTTTTTGTAACAAACTCATACTTTTGACTGGTAAATGACCATATCGATAATGCTGTAATTCAGTTTCATTTGCATTATAAATATTACATGCATACATCTTTCCACTTCGCATTTTTAATGGAAACAATATGTTCTTCATCATATAGATTTTTGCAACCAATTTTCTATTTGGATCAAATATTTTGTAGTAAGTGTCATGGAAATTAATATCATAACCATGCATCATTAGTTGTCCTATACTTAACATATTGTGCTTGAGATTTGGTACAAAATAAAAATCATAAATATTTTTCACTTCACCATGCTTTGTTAAAACTGGCACAACGCCTTTTCTGGAATCTTTAACTAAATGATCATCACCCAAACTAATTGTAGTAGTAGCATATGTATAAAGATTATAAATCAAATCATTGTGACCATTCATATGATTTATAGATCCACTATCTAACAACCAAATATTGTTGTCAAGAATTTGATCAGAGACTTGATAGGAAATAAACAATGTATCAAATGTTTCACTTTCTGTAACATTAGCTTTATGTTTATATTGCAACTTACGACATTCAGATATACGATGATCATACTTATTACAATACCGACATTGAATTTCTTATTTGTCTGTCCATATTTGGCTATGATCTTGTGAAGATGATCCTAACTGCTTTGACTTGTCCTTTGTTTCTTCTGATTTATCTTTTGACTGAGAACATCCTCGACCACGTCCTCTTCTTCCACAAAATCCTCTACCTCTTCCGCTGTCCATGTAAATATTATACTGAAATGCATTTCCTAAAGTACCAACATCCAATTTCATCCTTGCTTCATGATATAACAATGAACTAGTCAATTCTTCTATAGAAAAATCAGTTAAATCTTTCAACTCAGGAATAGTAGTGACTACCATTGCAAATTTCATGGGTAAACATCTTAGAACTTTTTCAACAACTCTTTGATTTGTTAGTTCCTTTTCACCATTAATTCTAAGTTGATTCACAATACCCATAACTTTAGTCATGAACTGATCAACACTTTCTATTTCAATCATTATGAGGATTTCAAATTGAGTTCTATGTTGGAATAATGGATAATACTAAGAGGGGGGGTGAATCAGTATCGATAACTTTTAAAAATTTAAACCACTTTTAATTTATTCATTAATACAAATGATCGGCAAGAACACATAGATCACAAATTTATCGTGGAATCCCAATTGGGTAAACCACCAATACTTCCTATTACTGCAAAATTATATTTTAAAAATAATTTTTTCCTACTACTACAGACAAGGGTGGTACTACACCCTATTTACCAGCAAGTATTGGAAGGAGGCTATGACCCCCTGGTTTATCAGCTACTACTAAAAGGATGCTTCTACACCCTATTTACCAACTACTAATGGAAGGAGGCTATGACCCCCTTGCAGGAAAATAGCCTGCCCTAGCACAACCCTAGTGCCCTTATATGATAATCTGATATCTATGTTCTACATCAATCAATCTATCAATTGAATCTATTTGAATATTTAAAGAATTGTTTATATACCCTTAAACATATATCTTCTTTCAACAGTCACATATCTTCATCGTGACTTTTCACAGACAAATAAAATAATTCGTAATTAGTTCTTTGTTTGTAATTTTTAACTATGTTTAATTTATCAATCACGACCTTCCGTAGTTTATTTTTCGCAACGTCCTTTCCACAACAAACTCTCAACAACAAATCTTTCTGCACTCAGGTTTTCAAACCAACCTTTCCTCAATTTGCAGGAACTTATTTCTTCCGCAATTGTGGGTTGCGAATTGTAGATGTCCACTTTGACTCTTCTCGAAAATTGCTTTCGCAATTATCTTTCCATTATGACCTTTCCGCAATTGGAAACTTCTTCCTTTCGTAATTGTGGATTGTGGGTATGCATTTCGACTTTCCTCAAAAATTACTTTCGCAACAACCTTTCCGAAATTGAAAACTTCTTCCTTTTGCAATTGTGGATTGTGGATTGCGGGTATGCATTTCGACTTTCCTTGAAAAATTCTTTCGCAATCATCTTTCCACAACGAATGTGAACCGTCAATCATTTTTTGGAATCCTCCTCATCCGTTGATCAGTTATCGAACACGAAACTTCACTTTGGCACTCTAGAATGTTATCTTCCACACACATTTACTTTCATATTCTTTCCCTGTCGTTGATTTATTTTCTTAATACAACCTTAGCCATCCAACTTCTGCTAAATAAGCTGACTGCAACTCCATGACACTACGTTGATTGATCAATCAAGCTCAATCAAAATTCACCTAACTTGATCCCCTCGCTGTATCCTCTCATGTATCTTTCCATCCTTATCACATATGCCATCGCTTTCCTTTCCATCACTTATTCCTTTTCCATTACCGAACTCTTTTGACATCAATGACAATTCCATCCAACAATATTCTCCCCCTTTGGCATTGATGGCAACATTTAAAGCATTAAAACACTCTCCCCCTTTGACAACAATGACAAAGGTTCTCTTCTGGCAACTCCCACTGTCAACATATCTCCCTCTGATATGTTGTTGTTTTTTCATCATCAGTTTGACTCATATAACATTGCTATTCATTTTCAATAATATACACATTGCATGGAGTTCTCACAGCAGTTCCAACAAGTTTTCTTGAATCTTTTCTTTTGATTTCACACTTCTTGGAATCAAATATACATATGCGTCCTTGATCACACGTTTGGCTCGCACTCAAAATATTACGTGTTAAGTTCTTTATAAGAAGAACATTTTCAGCTTTCATCTTGTCTCTAATAGCCATTGTACCCTTCCTGATTATTTTAGAGGATAGATTATCTCCAAAGGTAACTTTTCCTTTTCATTTCCTTTTTAGCCTTCATAACTTAGTTGGGTCACTTGTCATGTGTTTTGAGCATCCACTATCCACATGCCATAGATTTTGTTTTTCTGTAGCATATAGAATTCTGAACATTCCACGTCATCCTTCTCATTCCAATCTATCCTTTCTTCTTTGCCTTGATATTTTGAGGCGTCATCCATAGCAATGTGTCCTTGATTACCAATTACTAGTTTACTAGTTTACTAGTTTGTCCTTTCTTCTTATTCCAATTACTAGTTTACACTTTCTAGCAATGTGTCCTTAACTACCACATTTGTAGCATTATGTACTATAACTTTGTAGAGGATAAAAAGAATTGCAGTTTCTTCCTTTCATATTATTTCTAAGAATATTTTTCTTATAGAAAGAAGTATGTGATGTAATCCCTTTCTCCACAGGAGTATTTATTTTACAATTTCTAGCTATATGTCCAAAATTGTTACATGTATAACAATTTCCCAAAAAGAGTTGTTGATGTCTACCTGTCATTTCTCTTCTGGACATCATATATGTTCTTTGTAAGAGAGGAACATATTTCTTACTTTCTTCCCTTTTAATTGGGCTCTTGAGTGTAGCAGCATAGATTCTTTTGTTCCCATCTTGGTTTGTGGAAGAGGAATATCCTGGCTTCTTTTCTTTGTCAATCGCTGATCTATATTTATTGATTAAAGGTCTTTGGACACTTGGCATTTCATTTAAATCCTTGAGTTGTTTTCAAACTTTGATTTGATAGATTCTTCATCTAGTTCCTTTCTAAGGTGCATAACATATTCTTCAATCCTTTTAGATTCTAGTATTTTCTTTTTGAGTTGTTGTTCTAGATTGTTTTCACCCCTTTTGACTTCTAGAACCTAATTTTTTAGGTCAACAATTTTTCTTTTTGTTTTCTCTTCAAATTCTATCAGGTGAAATTTTCATTTTTTGTACATCCTTTTATACTTCTCTAATTCTTCATGAGAATTTATAAGTTCTTCTTCAAGATCTACCACATCTTCTATTTCTTCTTCAGGGATTTCATTCTCTAATCCCATGAATAGGATTTCAGCATCTTCACTTATTTCGTCATCTTCAATGTCTTCTTTGGAATAGAGGCTCTTCTTACTTTTATGAAACTTCTTCTTGTATATGGTCTTATTCTTTTGATATTTATTATCACAGCAAGGTTCTTCATCATCACTGTCCTCTTGTTTTGGGAAAGGATACTTTCTGGAAAAATGTCCAATCCTTTTACAGTAAAAACATTTCAAGGGTAGCTTCCCTTTGTACTTGCCAGTGTCTCTCACAAGTTTCTTGATGAAAAGAGCTTCCTCATCATCTAGGTCCTCATATTGGATCTTGGATATGGTTTTAAAGGCTGCTTCTTTCTTTGATGATCCATCTTTCACTATTCTCATCTCATAGGTAGTGAAGATCCTGTGTAGTTCATTAATAGTCATGAGTTTAATATCATCTTGTTCTTCTAGAGAGGACACCTTTGAGTCATATTTCATTGGAATGGTTCTTAGTACCTTGTCGACTACATATTTCTCTTTTATTTCTCCTCTAATGCCTCTAATGGCATTAATATTTTCATCTACTCTTTAGAATATATTCTGCAATATTATCTTCCTCTTTAATTTTTCAGTTTTCAAACTATCCTTTGTAGGTTTGAAGTTTGGATTCCTTGAATTTGGGCGCTCCATCATAGACACATTTTAGTTATTCCCATACATGTTTGGATGTTTTGCATTGCATGAATTTTACACACACTGAATGTGTTAACCCACTCAAAATTGCATTTAGATCTTTTGCATTGGCCTTATATTGGCTTAGTTCTCCTTCATCTATAGGTACGTCAAATGGTACTTTATATTCTATTTCAACATACCTCAAAACTTTGTCTCCAAGAGCCATTAGATGGCACTTCATTCTTACACTCCAGTATGCATAATTATCTTCAGTAAATAAACAAGGAATGTTGTTGGCTAACCCTTGTTGATCCATAGTGATTTTTAATGGGATATTCCTTCCAGTGATTAATCTGTAGTGAAGGATCCTCCTTTAATATCAATTGTTGGAATATTGGAAAATACTGAGAGGGGGGTGAATTATTGATAAATTTTAACAATTTAAACCACTTTTAATTTACTCATTAACACACATGATCAACAAGAACACATAGAACACAAATTTATCATGGAATCCCAATTGGGTAAACCACCAATACTTCCTATTACTGCAAAATTATATTTTAAAAATAGTTTTTTCTTGCTACTACAGACAAGGGTGGTACTACACCCTATTTACCAGCAAGTATTGGAAGGAGGCTATGACCCCCTAGTTTAAAAGCTATTTTGCAAATATTTTTTTATTGCTACTACACACAAGTATGGTACTATACCCTATTTACCAACAACTACTGGAATGAGGCTACGACACTATAGTTTATTAGTTACTACTGCAAGGATGCTTCTACTATTGGAAGGAGGCTATGATCCCCTTGCAGGAAATAGCCTACAATAGCACCACCCTACTTCCCTTAGATGATAATTTGGTATCTAAGTGTTCTACATTAATCGATCTATCAATTGAATGTACAGAGACACTTATTTGAAGGTTTAAAGCATTGTTTATACACCCTTAAACATATATCTTCATTCAACAGTCACATATCTTCATCGTGACTTTTCATAGACAAATAAACTAATTCGTAATTACTTCTTTGTTTGTCATTTTTAACTCTGTTTAATTTATCAGTTGCGACCTTCCACAATTTATTTTCTTTAACGTCCTTTCCGCAATGTCCTTTCCACAACAAACTCTCCACAACAGATATTTCTGCACTCATATTTCTGAACCAACATTTCCGCAATTTGCGGGAACTTATTTCTTTCGCAATTGTGGGTTCCGGATTACGGATGTGCACTTTGACTCTTCTCAAAAATTGCTTTCGCAATTATCTTTCCACAAATACATTTCCACAATCGAAAACTTCTTCCTTCCGCAATTGCAGATTGGGGATTGTGGGTATGCATTTTGACTTTCCTAAAAAATTGCTTCCACAATAACTTTTTCGTAATTGGAATCTCCTTCCTTCCGTAATTGCAGATTGTGGGTTGTCGGTATGCATTTTGACTTTCCTCGAAAATTGCTTCCGCAATGACTGTGAACCGTCGATCACTTTGAAAAATCCTCCTAGTCCGTTGATTAGTTATCAAACATGGAACTTCACTTTGGTGCTCTGGAATGTTATCTTCCACGCATATTTACTTTGCACATTATTTCCCTACCATCGATCTATTTTATTAATAAAATCTTAGTCGTCCAACTTCTGCTAATTAAGATGACTACAACTCAAGGAACTCTGTGTTGATTGATCAGAGGATTTATCAATCAAGATCAATCGTACTTTGCATGACTTGATCCCCTCCCTAGATGCTCTCATGTTTCTTCCCATATCACATATGCCATCTCTTTCCCTGCCATTAGTTATTCCTTTTTCATTACCAAACTCTTTTGACATCAATGACAATTCCATCCAACATTCTAAGGGTTTGAAGTCTATTTTTTTTAACTTTATCATACCCTTATAATCCATTCTAAGAATATCCCAAGCTTCTTTAGCATTCTTAGCACCGATGATTTTAGGAAATATAGAATCATCTAATGAAACTAAAATGCATAATCATTGGATTTTCCTTCCTTTTTCTTAAGTTCTTCTAATTTGTTTCTTTGAGAAGCAAACAAAATTTCAACAATATTTGAATCAGGTTCTATGAACCCTCTTTCAACACAATCCCAACATCCTTGACCTTGGAAAATGGCTTTAACTTTCTCGCTCCAAAAATCATAGTTGGGACCAACTAGAGTTGGTTCTTGAATTGACCAAGAACTAGAAGAAATTGGTTTTATTCACAAAATTCATCCACCATAAAATATTTGATATAATTCTCAGGTTTAAATAAACCAATATTTCATATAACTCCAATGTTAACTTTCATATTTCAACCCAATTTTTTTTTCTTATAACTCCCAAATTTCAAAAAATACTTTTTTTAATCACTTTCAAAGTCAAAAATTTTGCAACTCCGGAAATTCACGAAATATACTTTTATTTAAGAATTCCAAAATTCAAATATAACCAATTTATCCCACTAACTTTTGCCACATTAGATTTACATTCACGTAAACCCAATTTATCCCAGTAACTATTATCACATTAGCTTTAGATTCACGTAATTGTTGTAAAAACTAATTTCAGAATTCCAAACTGAATATGTATTTTGTATTCAGTAATGATGAGAAAACAAATTATCTTTCAAAAATTACCGAATGACTATCAAGTACAAAGTTGATGATTATTGCAGCATGAGTAGTCCTAGAAACTTTATCAAGATCACTAGAAGCATTCAAACTGTATTCTTCAGACACGGTCAGGAAGTTGGTGCATACAACAGCAATCTCTTATCGCATCCTAATACTATGATACCATGAAAATAATAGAGAAGGAAGAATAAAAAATATAATGGACATAGAACACTACAATAGAACTCTTATTGAATGTCTTAAATAGTATGGATAGGACTGTTTACGGATGGTAACTGAAACAACTGAACAAAGCAGTTTCAAATTTTCTACAAAGTAAACATGTAATACATCAAGATTAATTATTTATTTCTAACAAGAAGCACGAATAACTCGACTGAGCACAAAGCAATGGGAGGCATGAAAATGCCCATTTGCAATGGACATGCATGTATAGAAGACAACACGTTGAGCTTGCATGTCGATGATGTGTAGATATAGATGATGACACATTGTTGCACGATGGATTGTTGCATACATATGGAAGGCGAGCAAGAGTAGTGCTGTAAGAACTTTCAATGCATTGGATGTCAGAGTTGGATGTCAGAGCAAGCAGCTTTGCCAAGGATTTGAATTATTGTGAGGGATGTCAAGGATTAGTGTAAACAAAAATTTGTTTTTGACAATAAGAAGGTGATGGCCCAAAACATTGGAAAATCGCTTGATTCAAGGGCTAAACTATAGTATAAAAAACTATATTTTGTGTGGCACAAATGCCAAAACCCTAGTGATTACATGATTCCCTGCACGACAGGGAATACAAATGGGAAATTTATATTTAATATTAATATAAACATTAATACCTCTTTGCAAACTTTGATGCATATAAAAAAGGATATATGACCTGCCCTTCTAGGTGGTGGCCAAAGGTTATGGATTTATGTAAGAGTTTTGTCCACCATGTCGGTCATTGTTTGTCTCCATGTTAGATTCCAAAATTACCATCACTTGATGGATTCTTTAATGAGTTGGAAAACTTAAAAGATTATTCCTTTAGTAAGTTCCTATCAAGAATGGATCACTAGTGAAAACAGTGAGGGGGCCTCTTGACCTACAGTCCATTCCTAGGGACTAATCCAAGCCCTTGATCCCATAAATGTTGATAGCAGGGCTGATATTTCCTATTAAAAATAAATTGCCTCTAGGCATTATTTAAAGGACAATTGCTTACCTACTACCAAGAAGGATACCGAATTCAAGTGTTATATGGCTACAATGAGTTGACATTGAAATTGAAATCAAATTCAAGTATCATATGGGTACAATGAGTTAACATAAATGGAATTGAAATTAGTAATTTAATATGAGTTACATAAATTGATTCTTCAAAATTATTAAGTATAATTATGCACACAAATTCTCCATCCAAGTGACTTTTATGACTCGATGACTTGAGATAGGGAAATAAAAAAATAAACCTGCATTCTTCATAATATAAGAGGGGGAGTAAAATAGACTCACCCACTTGAGATAGGGAAAAAAAAAATAAGCACGTGATCTTCATAATATAAGAGGGAGGGTAAAATATATAGACTATTGTAACAGGTCATATATGTAATAATTTTAATTTATTCTATAATTTTTAGTTAAATTGATTAAAAATTTATGTTTATTTTAAACAAAAATGCTGGTGAAGTGTTTGGAGAAATTTTTTACATAGGTTCAAATTTAATTATGAGAATACTATTTAAAAGAATAAAGAACATAAAGCTAAAAAAAATGTTGTGATTAACCATATCTAAAAGAAGATGTAAATTAGAATGATGTTAATCAATGATTGGTTACTCCATATAAAGATAATATAATTTGTCTAAACATTTTTTTTCCACAGAAAAAAAAATCATAACTTTATTTCAAAAAACAAATTACATTCCTCATATGATCCACTATCATTTACTGATCAGTGTCCATTTCCACCAATTTCTTCAGCACAAAATGCTTTACAATAGATAATAATTGATTTAGAAATCAAATTATATCCTATCCATAATATATCAAAAACAGGTAAACTACAATCAACAAAAGTTGTCTCTTGTAAGTTAAAACTGAAAGTAGTATCTTCACATTATAATCATCAAAGTATATCAACATTTAACCCTTGATCTTCAAAATTGTACATACATTAGCATGTAATACATGATATTCAAAGGCTTTGTAAAGTATATATATCCTCTAACTCAGTCTTTATCCACATAGTAGTATCCTTCAAAACTGTTACCATAATGAGTTTTAAACCTTCAAAAATAAAATTGTCAAGATGTCAAATAAGTCTTTAACCATAACTGTCACAAAGTATCATTTGCCATAAAAAAACTGTGAGCAAACAAGCCCATTGAGTCTCATGACTCACCCCCCAAACCAAAATCCTAGAAAATCTGAAAAGTCTCATAAGTTTCAGTTCCTCTAAACTCCTGGATTTTCCAATGCCCTTCCTTCACATTAGCACCTGCATTAGCTAATGCATCAGCTTTAGAGTTCCTTTCACAATAAATATGCTTAAAATCAACTTTTACAAGGAAATTAGAAATTCGAATCACCTCCTACAAGACCTGAGTAAGAATAATATTATTAATCCTGAACTTAATAGTTACCCAATTGATCAGCAACACTGAATCCCCAAAAATATGCAAAATATGAACCCCCTGCTTTATAGCCAAAATAATAAGCAACTTTAAAGCTAAAAGATCAATAAAGTTATTGGTACCCAACCCCAGTCCAGCAGAAAATGTGAAAAAGTGCTAATCTGATAAACACAGAATACCACCAGCCCCACAAATCTGTGGCACTCCAGCTGCCGAGCCATCAAAGTACCCCCAGGGTGATGCTTTGTCAATATGTTCATTAACAATCATTCTAATGTTCATAACTCTGTTATCCAAACGGATAAGAATTTAGTAACCCCAAACATAAGGATGATACCAAATAAGTCTTTGGCTGAATATCTTCAAAACAACATTGATTCCTAGCCTTCCATATGAACCATGAAACAATAACAGGTAAAGATCTATACCGGATATCAGCTTTCAAAACCCAATTATGTACACAGTCTAAAACTGATATACCATTCCAAATATTTAAGTATCTTAACTTGTCCTTAATTTCATACCAAACCCTCCTTGTAAATGAGCATTCGAAACCAATATGAGAATTAGTTTTAGACTCCATTTTGCATAGATAACACCAGCCAGGTCCTTCTCTGCCTTTTCTACACAGTATATCCTATGTAAGTGCTTTCCCTGAAAATAAAAACCAACAGTAGATTTTTTATTTTAGTGGACACTTAAGTTTCCATAACCACTTCCGCCACCAGGAACTTTCCATCTCATTCCTATCTTGAATAAGATGAAGATAACCAGCTTGGGGAGTGTACTTACCTATTTTAGAAAGACTCCATACCAACTGATCATCCACAGTAGTTATTCTAACATGACTGGATATTAGCAAAGCAGCATAAGTATTCCAAATTATGATTTCCTAGTCCACAAAACCAAATAAATCAGCATTCAACCATCCCTGATCTTGAAGTAATACTGTACCAAGGCAAGCAATATCCTTCAAAACAGAAAAGCCAACATTATGAAGTTTATCAATCATAGATTCTGGTAAACAATGCCTCCATTTGCATCCAAGCCAAGGATCTATGCCAATACGCACCTCAATTACAGCCCCAACTCTCCACACAAGTGACTGTCCAATAAGATCAAATGACCAAAGTATTGCTTTCCAACAAATGGATATGCCCTTCTTTTTCTTAACAGAAACCCTTATCCAATCTAATAAAGTTAAGGGAAAAATATATTTATGTATTGCAATCTGGACCCAAAGTCCTGTACCATTAATCAGATTCCACACATTCTTAGCAACAAGTGATTTAGCAAATAATGCAAGGAATTTTAATCCCCAACCTCCCAAAGAATTGGGATTTGCCAAAACCTTCCATGAAGACCAAGGTAAAATAGTAGAATCTTTGTTACCATACCATAAGAACTTGAAACAAATCTTCCTTATTCTTTCAAGAATACCCACTAGTATCCAAAAGTGCATCCAATATACTGGAATGGCCTCAAGAATAGACTTCACCAATATTAGTTTCCCTACCTTTGATAGCCATCTAAAACTCTAGTTTTTATCCTCGTTTCCACTTTTGTAATGAGCCAATCCCAATCCTTCAGGAGATATCTGCAAGGTTTTAGATGGAAACCAAGATATTTCATACCATACTCAATTTTATCAACATTAAAAGAAAATATGTTCTGAATTGAAATCAACTCAGATTCATTCAATCCAGAATAATAGAAAGAAGATGTGTCCTCATTAATAACCATTCCATATGCTTTACAAAAAATCATCAACACCTCATATAATGTTGATAATGACTGTTTAGAACCATCAGATACCAAAATGATATCATCCACAAACAAAATATGAGATAAGATAATATTGTTACCAAAGGAGATACCCTGAAAATCCCCTCTGTGTTGTGTAGTAAGGATATACCTGCTCAAGCCTTCTACCACAATAAGAAAAAGTAAAGGAGCCAAAGGGCATCCTTGTCGAAGCCCCCAGCCAGATCTAAAAAAATTTGAAGCCACCCCATTAATAAGTACAGCAAAAGAAACTGAGGTAATGCTGCTCACTACCTAGGTGATAAAAGATATAGAAAAACCCATTTTAGTCATAATTACACGTAAAAATATCCAATTGACACGATCATATGCCTTAGATAAATCAATTTTTAGCACCACTGATTTCATGCCCTTACAATGAATGGAAAGTAAACCTTCCTGAATAATTCCAACAGCTTCATGTATCTATCTTCCAGGCAAAAACCCAAACTGTTCTTTAGAAATAATTCTCCCCAAAATATTTTTAATACGAGTAGAAATGATTTTACCAATGATCTTATATATATAATTACATAAAGATATCGGCCTGAAGTCATCAAATGACTTAGGAGAATCAATCTTGGGAATCAATGCAATAAAGGTAGTATTAAAAACAACAGGTATTTTGCCACTAAGTCTCGAGTCTTCAATAACTCTTAACAGATCACTTCCCAAGACATCAAAAAGTACCATGTAGACTTCCACCGAAATCCCATCAGGCCTAGGACTCTTGTCATTTTTACTTGCTGACAAAATAGACTGGATTTCCCTAAGTGTAACAGGAATCATAAGTTCCATATTTTCAGCTACAGAAATATCAGAAGGATATTTGTCAGCAATTTCCAACATCTCAGGTAAATGAAGATGATCATCAGCTTGAAACAGAGTATCAAAATGTTGTACACCCGCCCCAGCAATAGACTCAAATCCCTCGACAATATTACCCCTATCATCTGTTATCTTCCATATAGAATTAACAAATTTTCTATGGTTAGCAAATTTATGGAAGAAAGGTGTATTATCATCACCACATATTAACAAGATAGCTCTACTCTTCTGTCTGGCTTCCTTTTCTCTATCCAACAAAATCTTTCTTCTTCTAGATCCCAACACATACAGAGAAGCTTTATCATCTTCAGTAGAATAACCAAAACCAAAATTGGTACATGCATTCTCTAATAAAATCTCAATCTCTACTAACTCTTTAGTATCTTGTTCTTTCCTCTTAACAGGCCAACATATAGATACATTTTTAATCTTTTTAATATTAGCATAGAATTGAGATGCAGGAGACAAATCAGAATTTTCATCATACACCTTCCAAGTATTTTTCAATAAAATGACCAAATCCTCATGTTCTAGCCAGTGAGAATTAAACTTGAAAGGACTATGTGAAATCTTTTCATGACCCAAAATTTGTAAAAATACAGGACGATGATCTGAATCCCCCCCACACCCCACCCATTGACGAAAACAGAGCTCAAATTCCAAGAGATCAATAGAAATCATCAATCTATCTAAACGTTTACAAATGTTCTCACTCCCAACTCTTTTGTTGGTCCAAGTAGGTAGAATCACACTTGGCACAATATCCACAAGGCCATGATCATCCAAGATTTTTGTAAAAAAATGAGATAGACAATCACTTCTGGCCCTATCATCGCAAATCTCAGATAAACACATGGAGAAATTCAGATCCCCGCCAAAAATAATCTTGGAACAGTTAAGACTCACAAAATCCAAGAGATGAGTCCACAACCTTTCCCTCTCAACATAAGGTCCATAGACATTAAAAAAAACTAGCTCCATTTTAAGTTTAGTCGAATAGAGAGCTACATATAATCCCAAATCCATTTCCCAAGAATTCAAGAAAAGTAAAACTCTGTTTCTCCATCCCACAAGCAAACCCCCCGATTTGCCTTTAGCATCCACAGAACAAAAATTCCAACCAGGCAATAAAAGTTCCAAATTACTAGCAAACAAAATCCCATCACCCATAGTTTCTTGTAGAAACAAAACATCAACAGACTGATCAGCCACCAGCATACAGATAGCTATTTTTTTAGGTTTACTAGCTAAACCTCTACAATTAAGAGTCATCACAATCATAAGGGAACCCTAAAATGGGCATCCACTGCTCTAAGTGCCCCAGAAACATCAGAATGTTCAGTACTCTCCTCAGATTCACTTAAATTTATAGTAGTCAATAATCTCCTACTTCCAACAAAAGAAACAGAACCACTAATACCTTATAACTAGATCTAAGAAAATATCCAGAACCCATACCCTTCAACACCTTGATAGGAGAGATAAACCCTAAATCCCTATGACTAGAGTCACCCAAGATAAAATTATGCAATTGTTCCACTCCAGCCTCCAAGATTTTACTGAGTAAAGGACCCGCCTCAAAATCCACCAGGGAAGCCAAACTCAAAGGTTTTAGTATCGGATCACAGATCTCCTGGTCAATAGTTTCAACAATTTTACAGATCTCTGGTGTAATAGTTTCAGTATTTTCACAAACTAAATCAGAATCCAAAGGCGAAAAACCCTCTCGGCCAACTAAAAGGGACAAGGAAGTATCAGTAGGGACATAAGAATTCTTAACTTGCTAAACAAGTTTGGAATTGGGAGCAATAAATGACTGTTTCTTCAAGAAAGGTAAATGACAATGGTCTAAAAGGTGACCATAATAGTGACATCGATTACATCGGAAGGGAAAACCAACATAATCTAAAGGCTGAGTAAAAATAAAATCTCCTTTCTTGATGACAATGTCTTCAGCAAGACCAATGCGCATGTCCAAAAGGACAAGTACTTTCCCTAGACAACAAATACCAGCTTCTAAAAAAGACACATCAGCCTCAAGAAATGTCCCAAGTGTGTTACCCAGCATCCTAAAAAATTCCACAAACCAAAACTTGAAAGGTAGATTAGGCAGTTTAACCCAAATAGCAATAGAGTCATACCTCTCGATGTAAGGATCAAATAAGGGCGTCCAACGCTTAAGAAAAAGACCCAAATTGTCCCATTTCCAAAAGCCTTTCAGAATGATATCCAAATCATCAACATTCTAAAAATTGAATGCCAGCCAACCCTTGGGTAGTATAAAAATCTTCGAACAGAGGCTAACCAACGGAAGCCATGAATCAACTACCCATTTATGAATACCTTCTGCACTAATTTTTCTCCCTCCAAACCAACCCACAAGAGTTAGTGCATTGGTAAGCACAATCTCGTTCAATGGAACATCCTCACCCACCACCAAAAGCAAGGGTTTCTCTAGTTTATGTACGCATTTTCGAGTTTTTAAACCTGAAACCTTCTTCGATGCATGGTGCTGAAGAGAACCTTCCAAGGAATTATCAGGTATGCCAGCATCAATGAAACCAACAGGTTCTTGAGATATCAAAAAATTATCCAGCGAAGGGGACGCTTTCTTGACAGAAGGTTTCAAAGACAAATCTAAATCCAAAGAAAACCACGCAGCAATATCCTCCTGACCAGTCACAGGGGGTGAAAACCCATAATCCTCCTTCAAATTTATTTCTGGCTCCATCAAATTTACATCAGAAACCCCATCAAAGGAAAAATCTTATTGCTCCTGTACACTAGATACCCTTCCTAGCCTCGGTGTAGGAAAACTCAAACATATCTCAGATTCCTTATTAGAGATAACCCTCGAGGAGTTAAACACCCAAGTACTTTGAGGAGAGCGCGCTAACGCTTTCGCATCCCGTAACGACATATCAGAAACAGTGTCAACACACACCCCTGTAACCAAAAACCATTGGATGGAAAACCACCATCACAGGAAGATGCAGCCACTAAAGGATAACCCAAACAAGGTTTAGACCCAGAACAGTATGCAAATCCCCACAAATGCATAATGGTATATCAGCCCATCTCCAAACCGTATGAGAGACAAACAATGCAAATTATCTCCCAAAAATCGAATCGAGCACCAAAATCATCCAAAAAACTCAATAGGTTCACCCAAGTGAAAACATGAAACGTGCAACCACAGGAAAACCACCATCGCAGGAAAACAACTGCCAAATGGTAAGAGAAAAAAAATGAAAGGATTAGACCCTAAAGATTATGTAAAACCCCACGAAAACAGATCATTCAATACCACAATCATCACCAGGAAAACGTGTCATGCACCAGAGAGAATGATGCCTGACATCAAGTCGAATGCCAAAAAAGTCGAATCAAGCACCAAGATCAGCCATGAAAACTACCGTCACAGGAAAATACCTCCAAAGCACAGATTAATGATGCTCGACACCAGGTCGAATTCCAAGAAAGTCGAATCAAGCACCAAGATCAGCCACGAGAACTGTCGTCACAGGAAAATACCTCCATAGCACAGGAAACCATAGCACAGGAAAACCACCGTTGCAGGAAAACAACCGCCAAATGGTAAGAGAAACATATGAAAGGTTTAGACCCTGAAGACAATGCAAATCCCCACGAAAAACAAAGCATTCAATACCGCATTCCTCGCCAGGAAAACGTGTCATGCATCAGAAAGTCCAATTAATGATGCCCAACACCAAATCGGATGCCAAGAAAATTGAATCAAGCACCTAAATCAACCAGGAAAAACGTGGCTAGCAACAAGATTATCAGGTACATTTATGTACAGAACAATACATCATAACCAAAAGGTCATATACCCAACACCATGCCATATGTAAATCAATCATCGAAGAAGCAATAAAGCTTCATTAATTCTATCGCCAGGTGTACGTTTTGTAGGTTGAACCTCCTTTAATGCTCCTTTAATGCTCCATTAACACTTCTTTATTGCTCAAAGAAGATTATCGCTCCAAGAAGAAAGTCGATCAACATCCAAGACTACAAGAGTTATATACAACAAACTAGACTTCAAATTTTTTTTTTCTAGCTGGAGCCTGGTGGATCTTTGATAGTGGACATCGAACATGAGCAATCCTACCATCATATCGTACGCACAAATTTGAAACCAAAGCTCAAAGCTCGAGCCATCATCATGTTTGCAAACGTTAGTTTGTCTAAACATGTCTAATGAGGATAGAGAAGAATGCATGAATATAGGACTTTCCTCCTTGTGGTTGGTAAGTGTAACAAAAACTTATTAAAAGAAATGAAGGGACTTAATGAATTATATACCTTAAAGGGGGTGAAGAGACTTTATAAATTATATAACTTTGTTATGATTCCAATTTTGTAAAATATTATTTATTTTTTTAATTAATTTTTTTTTTTTTTTAAACCATAAAATATTTATGACATTTATACAATCAACAATATTATTTATAATCAAAAAATTTAATATTATTTATTTGTAACAATTGCATAACAATTCCAAATAAGAAAGGTTCACAAAATATGAGCTTACATGCTCTCATTTCCTCTCACTTAGTGAATTGTGGATGTCTCTCCGTCTTTTAGGACATTTTTAGAGTTCTTGGTCATTTTGATGGCATATATATTTTTTCCTTTTGTTGGGCCTTGTATTTGTTGTTGGCATGGTATGGTGTTTTGATGTATTAGGATTTATGATAGTTGATAAATGTAGGACAGCTTGATAGTATTGAAAAACTGTTTATGGTATTCTATGGCTGATAGGATTATAACAACTAGTCATTATAACTTTGATACAAAGTTACAATTTTTGCTACTTAAAAAAATATTCACAAAATAGATTATTTGAATTATACTTAGCAAAATAATCCACATTGATATAAAGCAGAAGATATATCAGTTTTGTTTAACGAATCATATATTTCTTTTAAATATATTAATTTTATTTAATAAATCAAACATTATTTTTAATTATCTTTTAGTAATGAGAAAACTTTTTTAAATTATCATTTAGTAATGATAAAACTTGATAAAACCAACAATACATAAATATATAAATAATATTCAAATCATTGATACTCTACCCTTGTTATTGAATAAAATCTTAATAAGCTTCTATCATGTATCAAAGAAATAATTGAAGTAATAAGCTATCGAGAAAATAATTTTAAAGTGAATACTTTTTCAAAAGAAGTACTTTTAACCCCATTAAGACTTTAAATAGTGTAAGATGCTGAAGCAAGGGTTCGAGTCCCTCCAAGAAATTTTTTTTTCCTAACATTTTAGAAAGCAAACACTTCAATATAAAGATATTTTGATGTTTTCCAACAATGATAAGTTGCAAATTTTTGTAAAACATTGAACCATATTCTGTTTCTGTTTCTATTTTGTATAAACTTTACTGCATCACATTCATATTGTAACTTTGTTTCCATAAATAATATGAAGTTATGAATTCTTACTTTCTGTAAACAAATCACAAATCACATCCCATCTTCCATGGCTCTTCATTGTTTAGTTGACTGGCTGCTCTCTTTAAAGCCATCTTTTTTCATATTCTAAGAAAAGGCAGTTTGCCATAATCGCCTTTGCAGTCTGTTGCATTGAAGTAAATGTTAAGGAATGGTGGTTGGCAAGAAAGTCACTGGCAGCAGCCTGCAATTGTGTGCAGTACGACGAACAAAGTTCAGCCCATAAACAAACCCACATTGCTTTCTTGCACAATGCACATACATTTCAACGGATTCAAAGCTAACTGTAAAAAATTGAACGATATTCTGTTTCTATTTTGTATAAACTTTACTAGATCACATTCATATTATAACTTTGTTTTCATAAATAATATGAAGTTATGAATTCTTACTTTCTGTCAACAAATCACAAATCACATCCCATCTTCCATGGCTCTTCATTGTTTAGTTGACTGGCTGGCAAGCTGCTCTTTAAAGCCATATTTTTTTCATATTCAAAGAAACGGCAGTTTGCCATAATCGCCTTTTCAGTCTGTTGCATTGAAGTAAATGTTAAGGAATGGTGGTTGGCAAGAAAGTCACTGGCAGCAGTCTGCGATTGTGTGCAGTACGATGAACGATGTTCAGCCCATAAACAAACCCACATTGAGATTTGATGATGGCAGGTGAATAAATTATTATTTCGGAATGCATGTTGCTTTCTTGCACATACATCTCAACGGCTTCAAAGCTAACTGTCTTTCAGTGATTAAAATAGGGTTTAACTCTTAAGATTTCATGGGTTTAAGAGCCATGGGTTTTCGTCAAAATAAAATTGTATGTATCTGGTGAAATCTTACACCTTAGTAGCAGCTCTGGAATGCGTGGAGTTTCCTCGTTTCCAAGAGGAAACTCGCCAAACAAACAATCCGTAGCATGAGGCACAGAGTCCTAGGAAAGTCTCCTCGTCCCTAGACGTGGGTCGAAGTAATATGATCGTACTGGGAAAGATTTTCAGAAAGCATGGAGATTTGAACTTCATGGAAACAAAAAATATCCAAATTCTGTAACAAGTCCACTCCTAAGTCTTCTACCACTGACATGTTGGACCGTGTGTTATTGGGCATTGCTTTCATGCCCATCACATCACATGGCATTGCTTTAATTCATGGTGTAGTAAGCTAAACGTTAGACTATTTGCACTTAAAATTCGGTAAGTTTTTTTGTCGAAATCCTGTTTAGAGTAGTTTCAGTGATTGAAATTACATAATCTAGGTGTCCTAAAGGTAATCGAGGGTCCTGAATTTATTTCTGCAATAAAAATTGTAATTTTAACATTGAAAATCTCATTTTCAACAACAAATTGTGTTACCTGAAATTATCTAAAAAAATGCAAATAATCTAGAAATTAGCCAACTCCCATGATGGTTTTTTAATGGCATTGTTTTAGAAGATGATTTTTAATTATTAATTATAAGCATTTTGTAACAATGTATTCATTGCTATAGCATCTCGATATTGATCTTTCAATGATTTTATTGTATCTATTGTTGTTGCTACTAGGATGGACTCAATGAAAAGCACACACAACAATAAATAATAAATGCATTGAGTTCATCTCAACGGCAGCAACAAATAAATACATTGTGTTTCTTTAAAAGGTGATATCCTTGCTCAACAAGGATGATATGATTAAAGCAATAACTAATTTAATAAAGTAGTTTATTTATTTTAGGTTTTATGTTTTTAATTTCAAGGTGAGTTTTGGTTGGAATCACTTAATTCTATTTTTGTAAAATCTAAATTTAAAAATGGTTAAATTATATTTTTGAATCTATAAATAGATTTAAAACCCTTAAATAATAATATTAAAAATATAAAATATTTAAACTAAACCATTTAATAATAAAAACTAATGTTATAATTTGTAATTCTATCAAAATAATTGTAATTATATAAATTGTTAATACGTTTTTATAACACCACTCACCACATGGAAATGAATTATAATGACCAACTACTTTATATCTTTATACAGTTATTTTCAACAATTAATATCAACATAGTAATCTTTTATAATATATAGTAATTATTTTCAATTTCATATAAAAGTTAATCATAATGATTAACTAACTTTGGAAATATTCTGCCCTTAAAAACTAATAGTTTAATACATGTTTTAATTATTAATTTTGAGTAATATATTCAAGATGATAACCATTATTGTCAAAATTTTGTAGAGAAAATTATCAAGATGGGTTTCCTTGTGTAAGGCTGCTCGAGATAAAAAACCCTTGTTCTTGGGAGGCCACATCTAAATCAAGCCATGCTAAAGGTTGGTGTGGCCACATCTAAATCCAACCATGCTAAGGGTTGGTGCCGCCCATGCTTGGTGTGATAAAGATGCCCTTGGGTTGTGGGTTGTGGTTTCTCAAACCAAAGGCTAGCCCAACAAATCAAAGAACATTGCATCAAATAAAAAGAATAATAACCAATATTTATATTTAAAATAGGTTGTAATTTAAATATGTTATAATTTGTATTTTAAAAATTATTTTTATTTACAATTTTATAAAAATTCAAAATAACTATTACACATGTAAATGCAAATGCTTAAGATGCTAAAAAACAAGTTAAATCAAATAATGTCCACACTATTTAAACTAGCATTTGCACAAAGAGGTGCAAAAAAATGCCAAGAGGGTAAAAATATTTTGTCTTTCCGCAACCCAACCTTTGTGACTTAGCTTGGGAGACTCCTGAGCTTTGAAATTTTAGGTTAAGACATTTTGAGTAAATAAAATTTATGTTTGGTATTAAAATTTCAAATTTGTGCATTTTTAACCTCTCCTTAAAGTTGAGTTTTATTAAGTAAAAAAAACTCAAACTTGAAATTTAAAATTTTCAATGTGCTATTTTTTTCATTAAAAGCAGCGTATGGTCGAATTATAAATTTCGCAAGATCCCCGTTTCTGATTTTTGACATTTGGCATTTTCAAAATGGTAATTGGGATTCGGAATTTAAATTTCGCAAGATGTGCGTTTCAAATTTCTGACATTATGCATTTCCATAGGGTTGTATCTTAGTAACAATAATTATAATAATTTCACAAAGAAATTGGATTGAATTCAACTCTGAGATTTTTCCAATTTCCGAAATCCCCAACCGAAATCGGAAGATCGGGAATTCAGGAAATTATTTGAACAAAAACCTAAGTCCGATAATTTTCATATCGGAAAACGGAGTTCCCACATGGATTTTGATTGAATGATTGTTTCCCGATTTGTGATTTGTCTAAATTTCTTATTTTCAACATATAAATATTATGATAGGACATTTATGAATTTGGATTTGCGTCCAATCAACTCTGAGATTTATGCTTCCTGATTTCTGATTCCCTATATTTTGGATATCGGAAACGGGGAATATCATTTTATATTTTAATAACGTTCATTTGTCTGATTGTAGACTTTTTCTTTTCCATATCGAAAAGCAGAGATCCCACATGGTTTTTGATTGAATGATTGTTTCTTGATTTGCGATTTGTCTAAATTTCTTATTTCTTACATATAAATATCATGATATGACATTTATGAATTGGGAAATGTATGGGACAAGGGAAAGGCATTAGCATCACAATCAACAAGTAATATGTATCATATTTAAGCATTATCTAATTTAAACTTTAATTTCTGTACAATCAATATAAAAAACAAAAAATGAATAGTGTGGTTAAGTGAATATTAAAGAAAACAACATGATATTAAAAAGAGCGAAAAGGTGAAATAACCTAAAAACCGGAAATGTAAATGTTTGGTATTTGGTTGAATTTGTCTGTTCATCCATAAGAAATATACGGTCAAAATTATGTTTTCCCTTGTAGATGGATTTTTAAAGAATTGAACTTAATATTTTTCAGTTGGGCGAGAGTTTTTTACTGTGCATTTCCTGTGTCTAAGCGCGTAGACTCGTGATTTTGACAATTGGAAACCGGAGTTCCCACATGGATTTTAACTAAATGATTGTTTCCCCATTTGTGATTTGTCTAAATTTCTTATTTTCGACATATAAATATTATGATAGGACATTTATGAATTTGGATTTCCGTACAATCAACTCTGAGATTTACGATTTCTAAAACCCCCAATCGAAATCGAAAGATCCGAGAATCAGATATCAGACTTAGGTTTTTTTTCAAATAGTTTCTTGGCTTCCTGATTTTCGATTCCCTATATTTCAGATATCGGAAACGGGGAATGTCATTTTATATTTTAATAACGTTCATTTGTTCGATTTTAGACTTTTTCTTTTCCATATCAAAAAGCGGAGATCCCACATGATTTTTGACTGAATTATTGTTTCCTGATTTGCGATTTGTCTAAATTTCTTAATTCTGACATATAAATATCATGATAGGACATTTATGAATTTGGAAATATATGGGACAAGGGAAAGGCATTAGCATTGCAGTCAACAAGTAATATCTATCATATTTAAGCATTATCTAATTTAAACTTTAAATTCCGTACAATCAATATAAAAAAAACAAAAAATGGATAGTGTGGTTAAGTGAATATTAAAGAAAACAACATGATATTAAAAATAGCGGAAACATGAAATAACCTAAAAATCGAAAACGTAAATATGAAATCGGAAATGTAAATGTTTGGTGTTTGGTTGAACTTGTCCGTTGATCCATAAAGAAATGTATGGTCAAGATTATTTTTTCCCTTATAGATGGATTTTTAAAGAATTGAACTTAAGATTTTTCAGTCTGACTAGAGTTTTTTACTATGCATTTCCTGTGTCTGAGCGCGTAGACTCGTGATTTTGACCTGTAAGTTTTTACTCGCTGACCATTTTTTCTAGTAAATTTAAAATCTCAGTCGTTTTTAGACATGGTTGTGAAAATTCAATCAAAGTAGGTATCTGCTATGACTAGGAATCGCAGATCTAAAACGTCTCTTCAAGAGCAGAAAATCAAATATCCCAATGCCAGTGTTTTCACTGACACGAGTGGGTATGTGTTTGACTCCTTATATGTGGATTGGTCCAGACTTTATTCTATTTTTGACAGTGATGATTTTTCCTCTGTTACTAATTACCAACATTTTTACATGAACATACGCAATTCTTAGCTCCATTGCATTGTGGCAAGACCTCCTTTTATGCCTTACATGGACCCTGTTATGTGGGCATTGGATCTTGTTGACCTTAACCAACGAATGTTTAATGATATTGACAATGTATCTATTGCTTTGTTTGGTCCATAAGTGTTTTCTAGGGTTTATGGTTTGAAAACTCCCAAGTAGTTTTTCTCGGCGAAATTTTTCGACGAATTCCTTTCCAAATCGAATTACGACCAAGTGGTGAAATCTTGGCTGGAAGACCCAACACTAGTAATTCCTCTTTCACTTTTGGCATATCCAGTTTCTTAGTTCAGAGAGCCTTTCTCATTGCTGGCGATCATGTTTTGCAGGTTATATGGCTTACGTAAATGTTCCTTATTTAAAAAGAAATGGGTCCCTATGATGAACCATGTTTTGCTTATAGGTGATTTGTTCTACTGCGCGCAAATTCTATTTTGCAATTTGTGGGAGGAAATTGAAAAATATTAGAGAACCCCGACGAACCGGAAACCATCTTTCTACATGTCAGGGTTTGTTATTGATGCATTCTATGTGTGTTCTTGTTTCCCGGAGCTAAATTGGGATTGGAAGGAGAAATGTCCAACTGTTCATATATATTGCGCTGATGTGTGGGACGACAATTTCATACCTCGTGCTTATCAGCTCTGTGACTTGTTTCTTGGGTCAATGTACTGTAAAATTTGTAAAATTGATGCTCCTGCATTTTCTCAAAAAGATAGGGAACTCATTTCTGTCTATGGTGACTGGTATGTAGGAGAATATTTCTCTTACATAAGGATTTGGGGCAGCAATATAGTGCACTTGCTTCCGAGAATTGTTCTAGACTAAATGGTGCTTCAAGAATTTGTTTATCAGACTGTGATTGATGGGGATTTCTCCAAGTTGACCAAACATAAGAAGAAGGCGTGGCCTAAATTTCTTGTGAATCTTGGCAATCTTACGGTATAAAATGCTGGTCATGCGTATTTGTTGAGAAAGTATATTTTTGTTATGAGCTTGGGAGAGGTATTCAAAAGAATGCATGATCTGGTGGGTTTTTTGCATAATCTATTTGCTCATGAGCATGTCAAATTTCAATATTTTCATGAAAATGATCCTGATGATTCCATGATGCGAGAAGCTTCCACTTTTCAAGAGGCGATTGGTAAAATCAGTGATCCAAAGACAAAGTCACATTAGTATACATATGAAAAGGATCTTAAGAGAAGAATTCTGCTAGAAAGAGCAAATAAATTGGAACTAAAATAAGATCTTGACAAGGAGAAGACATAACAAGAAGCGAGAGAATATTTAGCAAGGTCTATTCTTGTTGTTGCTACTCAATCTAGGGACAAGGGAAAAGGTGTCCTTCAAGGCCCATCTAGCCCCTCTCTTTGCAGATTGGAAGAGATGCTGGAGAAATGCGTTGAACTCAAAAGAAATTTTGAAAAACTAGGGTCAGAACTGTACATGTTTGAGAAGGAGAAGAGAGAGAACATGCAACAAGGTCTGTTGCTAATGTTGGTGCTCAATCTGAGAATAAGGGGACAAGTGTTCTTGAAGGCCCATTGATCCCCTTTCTTACAGCAATCAAAGATATGTCAGAGAAAGGGGCAGAACTCAAAAGTAATTTTGAAAAAGCCAGGTATCAATAACAATCTGATACAGAGTTAACTGAAGTAAATCGTAAAAGTCCGAAGACTATAGCAGTTTCTGAATAGGCTCAACTTCCAGAAGCATGGAAAAAATAAAATTTGATTTCTTCAATCTCAATTCGGAAGAAAGAGGAGAGGCTTGTTGAAGAATTTTCGATGTCAGATACAACTATACAAGAATATTCTATGCAAAATGTAATTTGTTTATCATTAGCTCAGATTGAGAGTCATGATACGAATATGGAAGAAGACGCTGAGGTTGTTACGACTACCATTGTGTCATCTATCCCCAATATCCAAAGGTTTTCCAATATGGTAGGTACATCATCTTTCCATGATTTTTTTCCAAGTTAAATTTGTCATCAATAATGGCAGCTACTGTTAGCATGTTCACCAACTCAGTTGACTCAACTATTCATAGTTCTACTTCTTCTTTTTCATCAGATCAGCCTATCACTACATGCCAAGACGACATTCCTTCTGTCTGTATGACTCTTCCTGAAAAGAAGGATTTTTCTATATGTGATTCTTTTAAATCACTCGCATTTACCTCTATTTCTTGTCGTATGAATATTGTCCCTGTTAGCATAGATATTCCTTTAAATCAAACACGAAGTGATCCTTTGGTTAGCATCCACCAGCAAATCATTTCATCTTATAAAGTTATTGCAGATTCTGGAGAAGATACAGTTGTATCCTTTGGAAAATATTATTGGAGTAAAAATTATAAAGTTGTGGTTAAAAGGGGAGCCAAGAGGGCCAGAGAAAGTTCAGGCATAAATGTGCCTGCTATTGGTGAGTTCATATGGAAGGAAGACGCAAGTGATATGCAACAAGGGGCAGTGGACACACCAGCTGCCATGGGAGTTTTTACTAGAGCTAATTTTCAATGTGTTTCACAATTAAGTTTGGCTCTTGGTGAAAACTTGAGAGAATTGGAGAAGGTGAAACGTGAGTTAGAAAAAACACAACAGAGGCATGAGCAACAGATTGGGCAGTTGAAACAAGAATATGAAGAGAAAAAAGAGAGATGGAAAAAGAAAGTTGAAGAAGAGAAGCATCAGCTTCATAATGTAGAGGTTGTTAATCAGCAACAAGAAGAACAAATCGTTCTTTTCAAACAAGAATTGAAACATGTCCATTTGGCCTCAAAAGCATTAGAGGAAATTTCAACTCAAAATGGGCCTCCTAAAATGAACTAATAAAATAATAGTTAAAATAATAAAATAGTATTTTTTAATTTTGGAGGAAGAAAAGAAAAAAACTACTTTTTTGTTTGTATTTTTGACATATCTCCCTATGTTTTTACTCAAAATTTCGATCGGGAGAGCTCGTTGGATGCGGAATTAAATTCTGCATCCAACGAGTACCCACTCGGCATACTTTTGACGGACCACGCTACCCCAAAAACAAGAAATACCTGAAAAAACGAAATGATGACATCATCATTTCATTTTTTCAGGTATTTCTTGTTTTTGGGGTAGCGGGGTCCGTCAAAAGTATGCCGAGTGGGTACTCGTTGGATGCGTAATTTAATTCCGCATCCAACGAGCTCTCCCGATCGAAATTTGAGTAAAAACACAGGGAGATATGTCAAAAATACAAACAAAAAAAGTAGTTTTTTTTATGATACCTATCCCCAAATTTATATTAAAAAGTGTTTAAGACCCATACGGTATTTCAAATTTAAAACAATTTCATTGGCTAACACACGATGACATGGAATTTGAATAAAAGTTAAAAGGCCCATTTTGAGTTGAAATTTCCTCTAATGGCTGTTCTTTTGTCGATGTGAGACTTTAGGATTTTAAACATGTACTCCGTAAAATACAGGAAGAATTTCGACAGAATGTGATAGATTTGTATAGTTGTTTTGATGAGATGCAAGGACTGTATGAGAATTTTATCAAGCATTCTAAAACTCTTGAGGATCACCATCATCTGATGAGAGTAGCATGCACTGCTTTAGAGAAAGTAAGAGGTTGGAAAAAGCATATTAAGGAAAGACCTGATGGCTTGTGAATTTTAGACAAGTTAGAGCTCAATAAAATTGAAGTTTGCATTGAGACATGGGAGGCTATGTGTGATTCAGTTGAAGGTGTAGTCAATGCAAGGCAAAAGGTTTGTAAAAACAGGTGGTCTGCTTCAAACAATTTGCTAACTTATTTGAGTTTACCTGTTTTGGAACCTCTCAGTGAGGCAGTTTGTCCTAAAGTTCATTTGGAAGAAGTGGAAAAGCATTTTGATCATACCAAAGAGTTTATTCAACAAATTAGTTAGTTAACGGTGCAAGAGATGGAGAAATGGATAAAAGTTCACCATGCCTCTATAGCTCGGATAAAATTGTTCATCAAGGAATGGAAAAAAATGACAAGGGTGGAAATTTTGTCCCAAATTTGCAAGAACGATATTTAGTTGAGGAATGCTCATTTTCAGGATATATTTTCCAAATGGCGTTCTTCCCTTGATCAAAGCTAGAAACTATTTATTTGTGTAATTGCACGTTTTGGTGTGAATTTGGACTTAATGTGTAAGTCCAAGAAACAATTTTTTTTTGCAATTTGTATATCTTCAACACTTATATGCTAAGCTGATATAAATTGAGTTGAAATAAGTAAATTTGATTTGCATGTTTGTACATTAATTGGGAATATGTTAATTTTGATTTGCAAGTTTGCTAAAAGTAATATTAACTTTGCAACCTGTTTCGGAATATGTTAATGAAATACACTTAGCTTTCAGGGTGTTGGCGTCGCGACCTGAAAGACACTCTAAATTGAACTCAAAATAGTATTGCATATTAGAATTGAAGAAATGGCTCGATTATTTAAAGATTGCCCATGTTATTTTTTCTATTTTGCGATTTTCAGGTATCGGGAATCGAAAATACTATCTTCGACATTTCTTTATTTGAAAACAGAAAACTTTCAAGATTGGAACTGTCGCAAATTGGATTTTGTGGAGTCTAAAATTGGACCATTTGCTGTGTTCATGATTTTCGATTCCGAAAATATGACAAAATTTTATGTATTCAAATACGAACATGTCGGTGTTCCTATTTCCTATTTCACACTTTATTTTCACTGTTCGTATTATTTTCGCAGAAAAAGAAAAAAATCACAAATTATTTGGCGATTTCTTATTTTCGACATTTCAGATATCCGATTTCTCGGTATCGGAAATTGGAAAATTCAATTTTGTTAAGGTTATTTTGATATTGTACAGTTTTTGTTGAAATAATTTCCTAGATTCGCAATTTTTTATTTTGGATATTAGAAAGTGGAAAGATTTTTTTTTAATTGTAATGTTTATTGATTTATTGGATTTCCGATATTTCGGATTTAATTATCGCGAATCGCAAATGTTCGATAGGCGTAATAACCTTAAGAAAAACTGGAATTTTCGGTTCTCGATATCCGATTTTAGAAATTTGATATCGAGTTTCTAAATTATATGATTTAATTTTATTTGAATAAATGACTTAAAAGGTGATTTAAAATATAATATTTTAAAGAATTATAAATTTTAATTTATACAGTAAATTAAAATTTATAATTTAATTATAGCAGATTAACGTTGTACTTGTTTTTGTCATGTATTCTGCACTCATTACGCATTAATGAAGCGGGTCTTTTTGTGCAAGCTGGCCAACTTCCTGATGAGTCGAGTTTTAATGCTGGGATTAAAGTTGATTCAGTAGTGATGTCTCTACTTCCATTTTGTCTGAGATGGCATTAAATTGTTGCTGTCGACGAATCTTTTTGAGCACGTATCAACTTCAATGGAGGACACTGTAGCTATTGAGTTAAGGGATGATTTGATGCAACGGTCATTTCGTTATGTTGTTACAGTACAATTTCTCTTGATCAGTACACTAGTACAAGTGATCAATTTTGCCACGGAAAAACGTGGCAATATCCACGGAAAAGCATGGATATTGCCACGTCTAAGTGTTTTTTGTTCCGTGGAAACTATTTCGTCGCAATAGCGACGACCCCTAATTTGCGTCGCAAGAGCGACGACCCCTGCCCGTCGCTATAGCCACGCTCTGTACAAGGTTTTAAAAAAATGGAAATCCAAGCCGTCGATATAGCAATGACATTCCATCGCTCTATCGACGCCGTTCCGTCGCTCTATCGACGCCATTGCCGTCGCTGTATCGACGGTGGGTGAAATTTTTTTTTTAAAAAAATTACTTGCTGTCGTCGCCAGCAGGGATCAAGATTGAAGGGCTGGTCTTAATTTCATATTGAAGGTTATATATTCATGCAGCCCTTCATTGATGCATTTCAACGGGCAGCAAAGAGAAACACAAAATAGCCCTTTCCTGGTCTGTTCTATCCTTGTCTGCTAGGATGTCCTGTAAAGAGAAACACAAAATAGCCCACTTCTACTATTTATAATCTCAATACAAGATTCCTTTCACAGATATGGAAGTTTTAACTTTTGACAGGAAGATCAGAAATAGGATCAGACTCATTACCTTGTTGTAGACCTTTGAGACAAACTTTCTCCCTTTCTTCAGTGCCATTGTTCTCTACGGTTGCTGCAGAATGAGCAGTACCTGGGGTGTGGGCCATGTTAGGGCATTGCCTACTCAGTGGTAAAGGCCAGAAATGCAAAACAGTTGAACTAAATGCAGATAGGGAACTATATCTAAAGCATGCAGTTGCACAGGTAAGGGAAACTTAGAGAAGCATTAACTGACAGGATGGATATGCAACCATTTGGAGCTTTCAAATTCTGCACTTAGAGAAGCATTAACTGACAGGATGGATATGCAACCATTTGGAGCTTTCAAATTCTGCACTTAGAGAAGCATTAACTGACAGGATGGATATACAACCATTTGAAGCTTTCACATTCTTAGCCCAGTTTTTTCTTGATAACCTACCACTTTCGATATGTAATATATGCATTGCTCTACTTGCCAAAGACTATAAATTAGGACTCATTGCCACTGCTACCCAATTGGAATTGTGGCACTAGTAATTTATGACCCAAAAATTCTGGATATTGGAGTAGTGGAAAAGGCAATTTATATCAATAAATTTAAAACCCAGAAATTGTGAGTATGCAAGTTGCAAGTCTGAATCCAGTAAAGTGTCTACAAACTGATATTATGCCAAAATATGTTAGTTGTTAGTGTGAAACAAATGTTTTTTTTATTGCTCAAATTTGTGCCGAAATGTGTGATGTATTAAAAAATATAGTGTTTACTCACAAATTTCTGGCTCTCATTTTACATAGTACCTGATGAAGAATGCATTTTCTTGTAGGTTATTATGAGGATCAATTATGGACAGAATGTGGATATTAGTGGTTTAGCTGGAGCAGTTTCCTTGTGTGGGTCAGGTGGTGGGCTTTGGTCAGTGGAAGGAGGCAATTGGCAGATGGCTGCAGGTTTAATTGAACAGGCAAATGTTTCTTTACATCTCAACAAAGAGGTTGCCTCAATTTCATTAATGGGGGAGAAGTATGAAGTAAACTCTACTGATGGGCAAGTTAATTATTGTGAAGTTGTGGTTGTGGCTACACCTTTGGATGAGGTCAAAATCAGATTTATTCCACCCATCTCAATTCTAGAGCGACATCTT
>LPNX010261696.1:0-29290 GCA_001517045.1 Pseudotsuga menziesii | reverse complement strand
CTATAAAAGTTTTGAAATTATTTACAGGAAATTTACAAACTAAAGACATATATTCGACAAATTAGTAACCAAAGAGACATTTTCCACAAATTAGTAAACAAAAGACATATTCCAGATGTTCTATAGAAATTTCAAAATTTATTTATAGGAAATTTACAAGCGAAAGACATGTATTCGACAAATTAGTAAATGAAAAGACATATTCCAGATGTTCTATAGAAATTTGAAAAATTATTTATATTTCAAAAATTATTTATAGGAAATTTAGCGAAACAAAGTAAAGGAAAAGGCATATTACACATTATAGAAATTTCAAAAATTGTTTATAGGAAATTTTAAAAAATAAATAAAGGAGAAGACATATTTCAGTGAGTCGAATGCAGAAATTTCAAAAATTATTTATCCAAAATTTAGCAAAAAATAAAGAAAAAGACATTTTTCACGTTTTCTTTACACTAAGCACTTCAGAACATTACAAAATTTTAGAAATACGAATGTCTATCACCAAATTTTAGAAATACGAAAGTTTGGTGGGAACATAGGTACATGTTTTCAATGACCCCATACTACTTCTACTTCCTTTGACAATGTTTGGATCAAAAAACAATGGAAGTGAACATACGATTCCATTTTATTTCGTTCCATTATCACACATGAATGGTCAATCGAGGACCATGTAGATATATGAGCAAAGGATAGCGGGCAACATTTCTAATGAGCGGATGGCAGTATTTTTAATGAGAATATTTATTTTCATGTTGAGGAAGGCTTGCATGACCTGGTTATGGTTAAATAAAGTGTTGGTCTCTCTTTCTTGGGAGCGAACAAACATCAATACAAAACAACCACATTCTATTTCAGAAGATTCATTTCAAAACAAAGAAATGTTACTAGAATATCAAGGGTTTTGCTCTCTACTTAAAATTAGATTACTCGCATTCATACGGAATCAAACTCATGTATTCATCTAAGAATAAATTTTTTCGACCTCGTTAATACTCTTAGGTAAGAGAAATAAATCCCACGAAGTTTTGTAGCTGAACCCAAATAATCACAATGTTTTGTTATATTAAACAAGTGGAATAAGTAACAAAGTTGGTTAGTACCTACCTCCTAAGAAGAGATTGAAAATATATAGCAATAGGATAATTTTGCTATAAAAATATATGATAAAACAAATATAATTACAATTTGAAAGAAATTAAAAAAAAAATGAATTAAAAAATGTCCATTTAAATACGATATAGGTTATTGCAATGTAGCATAAAACAAGCATATTCAAGCTTCCTTACATACTTCTAGTAATATTCTTGACTTATGTTATAAAAAAATGCAAGTTTCTTTATAGAATAGCATAAATAGGAAATGAGAAATAATAGCTTATAAGACTATAAATTAATATCATTGTTGTGAGAATAGTTTATTTATATTTTATCATAAATTTATAATGTTAAACAAATATGCAAGTTTTTTTTTATAGACTAGCATAAATAGGAAATGAGAAATAATAGCTTATAAGACTATAAATTAATTTCATTGTTGTGAGAATAGTTTATTTATATTTTATTATAAATTTATAATTTAAATTTAAAATAAATTTAATTATTTTAAATTGAAAAAAAATATTTTTTAGTTAAATATTTTGAATAATGGATTTTCCAAGAATAATTTATAGATAGTTCAAAATAAACTATTGTTATCAAATAACATGCATATATCTACTTGTTGGGAAAAAAACATGAAACTTAACATAAAAAAATCAGCCAATATCTCCTATTCATTGGTCTATTCGGCTGGCTTTTGTGAATTGTGAAGGTGGTTCTCGAGGTAACCTAAAAAACCTAAGCAATCCAATGTTCTCTCTTGAACAACTACTAGAATGCATTGAACTATTAAATTCTTGGAATCCTTGGGAACCAATAGAAGACTCTCTTCCATCAAAATCCTATGGAGCTTAGCAACTGACAAAATGTCCTTAACTGATATATACCTCTGGAAACTCCCAGTAACCCGAAAAAGAAATAAGTCAGCTAAAGCCTGATAAAGACAGGCTTTATTGTCCACTCCAGCAACTCTACAGCAACCGCATCTGCTATGTATATCTGCCAACCAGCAGCACCAGCAATCGGCCTTGCTGACATGAGAACGCAAACTATATGGGTTTTTAGAAATGTACTAAGCTCAGATCGGCTTCCTCGGTTCTGCATCATCAGAATCACACAACAAATCAGACAATCAATGCAAAATTAACCATTAAGATTAGTTGGGGACCGGTGCTTACTGTTAACAGTTTGCCAATTGAGATTATATACCAGCAAACCTGCATCATTAACCATCGATTATAATCAGCTATAAATCAAACTTCGTAGCGACCATGGCTTTCTACTCCCTCCCACAGTTCGTCTCTACAATATCGCTGCTAACTTTTCATATGCAACCAAGTCTAGCACGCAAACATCCCATCGAAGCATTGAAATAAGTATAGAAAATCTCCACATACCTTGACCTAAAGAATGGCAAAATAAAATATATAATAAATTAACCATAGACTTTGGCCACCAAGTATCAAACACTGATACCAAACACCTACAATCCGACAAACCTATTTCTCACCACGGGGGAATCTCCTTCAATCCCAATGCATAGAATACAGATTTTTTTTAGATGGTTTAATCTTGCATCACGGATTTGGAATTTGATGTAAAACTTTGTTGCCATGTGATCAGGGCCCAAGTTCCATTACCTACCAACACCGAAATCTCAATCCTGCCACTAAGAAACAAGCCCCAATGCAGCTTTTAAAACTTTGTTGCATGCAGCCCACGTGGGGCATTCCTAGGCTCCATCACTTGCTTTCTTCAGGTGGTATCCATGCGCCACGTTTGACACGACCAGTTACCATTGTATCTTCATCCTATGACAGAGCACTAAATGATAAATCATTATTAATTTCATAAATGTCTGACACTTGTAAGCGATTCTGGGGCTTAATTTACGCAGAAGAACCAGGAGTGGATCAACGAGACCATTAAGAGGCTCGCATTGCAACATTTGGGTGCTTAACAGACCCATTTTTAGACCGGAAAAATTACATCTATACTGGGAACGAGCAAATCCCGAATGTCCATGGCTCCGTTGGTGGCACTAACGGTAGTTCTGCCGGTATTCTTTGGACGATACACAGATTCCTTAATGGATCTCCCAGGTTGGCTTGGTGAAACGTAAGCATATGGAATAAATTCTCGGCATGCATCAATTTAAGATTTGTGGGTTTACAGTTATGCTTTATCAGCAATTAATCTAGGGTTTTTGTTATGATTTGTAAACTGGTATCTTTCTATGCGGTGGGTATCACAAAACCACAGTAGCTAACTCCCAAAAAAACCAGCATTTTTACCTTGCAAATAGGACGTTGGGGATCTCTCATGTTTACCAATAGATTCTCACATTTCAAGTGTAAGTATTTCATCCCAAAATCAGCATCCATTGAATTTATCAAACGCTTCTGATGATCAAATGGCCTACAAAAATTGGTACTTTATGTTAGCATTTTGTCGTGCAAGAAATTTATAATTTTCCCTTCTGTATGGCAGTGTGAATGTGCATGGAAAATTAAGCAATTAAAAGAATGTGTACCAGAACTATATCTATCCTTCTTCTGTAAGACCTATTTGAGTGAGCCATTCACCATGTATTCTGTTACTGTCGTCAAGGTTCCCCCTAGCCCATCTGGTACAATGCCAAAGAAAGCAACAACATTTGGTAAGTGTCTATTACTTATGTTAGTTGCACTACCTGTTATCAATGCATTGACTCCAAGTTGGTCATATATACACTTGTTTCTTGTTAATGTAATCTAAACAAAACATATATACACTTATCACTACGACAAAATTTATGTTTTAATTTCTTTTTTTTAAATAATTTGCATTTTAACTTTAATTCTTCTTATAAATTCATAGTTCTTATAAATTCAAAACTAAAATAAATTCATATAACTTTGAAGGAATTTTCATATATTTTATGCAGATTAAAATAAATTCATTGAAGGAATTTTCATCTCTTTTATGCAGATTAAGACAAATTCATTAATGAAATTTTCATCTCTTTTGTGTAGCTTAAGTCAAATTCATTGAAGAAATGTCCATCTCTTTTATGGAGCTTAAGATAAATTCATTGAAAGAAATTTCATCGAAGTTTGAATAAATTCAGAATTAAGATAACCCTGATGAAGAATTAAGATAATCCTAAATTTATTATTAAGATTTAGAAACAATTATATGTTCATACTCAACGAAAATGAATAAAATCAAATGCTCACAGAATCGTAAAACTAGAATTCCCTTCTGCTGGCTTCAATGGAAACACTAATACGCTGATTCGCCGCAGCCTTCTTCAGCGATTTCTCATCGTTCTCAGGCACATCTTCGTAGTCATCGATTGTCACCACATGGGCATTTTTCTACACAAATATATTTATTCAGTCATGATAAACTAGAAAAAATCAGCAGGTTGCGGGGTCAAATCCCAATTAAGCAAAAGACAATGATAATTACTCTGTAAACGTCACAGGAGCCATCGTAGGCTACGTAATGATAATCCTCCTCACTGTCAAGCCCACCATTCTCTATGATAAACTCGAAAGTGTAATCTGTGAGGCCACCACCACATCCTTGGTTATAAGAAGTATCGTAGTCCACCAGCTCTTGCTCAGACAGCGAAATCAAATCGCCAGTCACGATTTGATTGATTCCTCCAACGGCTGCCACAGTCGAGAAAGCCCAACAACTTCCTGAAAATATCCAACAGAAGAAATAAAATATAGGGCATTGTTATGGTCTAGGGTACATGAAAATTCATGCGATAGAACTTCTCATAGGACTGAAACTTAGGGTATGAAAATTCAAGAGAAAAAAATTACCACAGGAACCCTGGTCCTTGATGGAAGTCACAGCTCCCTTTTCTGTCCAATAAATGGACTCAGGCAAATCCTCGCCGTTCGAATAGAGGTACCGAGGGCTAGGAGACTTGGACAAGTGTTTCTTGGTATCCAGCTTGGTACCAAGATATGTCGCCTTGAATTCCTTGTGGCTCAGATCTGCAAACTTGTTGAGCCCTAGTTTGTAGGACTGATTTCCCCGGTTGTTGTGTTCGTGAATGTACAGAAAATTGTCTTTGAATACAGAGAACCTCTTCTGCTTCTCGTCAAGGCCATTGTAGGCCTTTTTGTGCTTTGCAAGCCACAGTTCATAGAGCTCCATGATTGCGTCATCTTCTCTCAGATCTTTGGTGGTGATGATGGAAAAATCTGCTCTCGAAGCACTACCTGCCATGGCTGACAATGCCAGCAGAGCAAAGAACAGGAGAATTCCCATATCTTCACAACAGATCTTCCACCTGAATTCTTGCAATAAAAAACAAACAGCATAAATTTTACTTTGGAATCAATCCACAGTCTTATAGAACAAATTCAAGACACAAAAACAGTTGTGCTGCTATTCTGGATGGGGATTGAATTACATTCTTTAAACCAAAATATCAAAATACAAGGATGGATGAATGGAATTTTAACACGTACCTTATGTTTTTGATGAATCGGGCTTTCCCGAGGAGGCCCAGTTCCTTGCGTGCTAAGCTTGGATTAGTAAACAAGGACCCGATTGCCCATTATTCTTCTCTCTTTCGTGCATCCATTTACAATTTCTCTGGACGATACAAGGCCAAACTGGACGCCTGTCAAAGTCTCCTGCAGGAACCACGCACCTTCTTCCATCGTGCCAGTAAACGAAGTGACTGACTGCTTCACTCACTGGCCTCCTTCCCTTTTCTTAGTCTGCAGGTAAAGAGCAAGCAAGCAACTGGTCTTCTAAGTCTGTGCTTGAAAAGCAAGCAACCATACAACGAAGCCAGCGGAACAGAAGAAGAAAATGAAAGCGAAACAGGAGAAGAAAATGAAGATCGTGTGCAAGCAAATGGTCTTATAAGTCTGTGCTTGAAAAGCAAGCAACCATACAACGAAGCCAGCAACCATACAATGAAGCCAGCGGAACAGAAGAAGAAAATGAAAGCGAAACAGGAGAAGAAAATGAAGATCGTGTGCAGCTGCCATTGCAAAATGGCAGATACACTATAGAGTCTGAATTTGAAGTCTCTTTGGTAATCGATGAGGTAGAAGCAAAATAGAGGAACATATAGCACCAATGTCAATCCTGAAGCATCTAGAACTAGTGTCAATCCTGAAGCGTCTAGAACTGTCCATTCGGAAGCTAGAACTCTGGATCTGCTTCTCGACAATGCTGCATTGTTTAGAATTAATTGTTATAAGAATTTTTAATTAATTGTACTATCTTTGATGGTAATTGCACAACAGATGGCATGTTTATGTTTTTTTCATTTTTTATTATTTTTTAAATTGGTCATATCACCAAATGTACATTTCACAGTTTTCAAATAGGAATTAATTGCACAACAGATGGCATGTTTGCGTATTTTTTAACTTTTTTTTGTTTTTTATTATTTTTAAAAATTGATAATTATTTTGCACAGCAGGGGAAAATAGTTAAATCATTGTATTGCACCAATCACAAAATAGATAATTTAATTTACTAAAATTTTAAAAGTAATTTTAATTTAAAAAATAATAATTTTAATATAGAAAATTTTAAAAACTTTAGATAACATTATTTTAAAAAATTAAAATAAAACGAAGTCAACTCAACATGGCGACCAATCAATCGCTATAATCCCTGCGGAGCAGGGACTAATAATTAGCTTTAAGAATTAGAGGTGAAAAATAATATTTGATATAATGAAAAAATAGCTTTGAAATTATTTATAATATGTAATACTTTGTAACAACTTGTCGATGTCAAATCTGATCCTATGTGATGAAACATTACACGCATGCTAGTAATAATATTGCCCATGACTTCAACAAAGTCTCTAATATCAAATCTGATTATATATATAATCAATTTATTGTTTTCAGAAACATTGACCAAGGGCTTCGTGACATGTTAGTAATATGATTGGAAATTAGATCAACCTCCTATTACATATCTTAATGGTTTCAAATTTGGTTCCACAAAAAATCTAACATGAATATGAATATTTTAGTTCGGAGAAAATATCTTTTCGGCTTTGTTTTCAAATTGGTTCCAAAAAGTTGTAACATGAATATTTTAGTTATGAGAAAATTATCTTTTTGGTTTTTCTTTAACACAAAAAAAATTTGAATCAAAGTATATAATATTAATAATAATTTGGTTAGATGAAGACCTTACTCTAGCGGACAGGTACAAAAGAAGCTCTGAAGATCCAGGGAAAAATTTGTTCGAGTCTTACCTAGTCAAGGTATGTAGTGCTCATGATCTCATAATTTGCAACGGTTTAAAGAATTGGCCCAATTCTAGCCAGATGACCTGTATCCATGGGCTTGGTAGCAGCATGGTATACTATGTTATCTCCGATATCCCTTTATACAACAAAATAATAAATTTTGACATCTTAAATGACCACGAGCCTCACCCAAATGATAAATCGTTAATTGTAACTCTCAACTTTCTCATGAATAGAGATCCCATAGAGGCTAATCCCCATAGCCAAAATAACTTGATCTTTGATAGAAATAAAAAGGATCTTTTTCTATATGAATTAAAAATTAATTTGCTTCCTTATCAAGTATAAACCACATAGAAGACCTCTACCATAATTTTACTACAACCCTCTCTTATTTTATCAACAAGTTCTCAATTGAAGTTTCAAGTAATAAAAGAAATAGAAAAACCAACCCTTGGTATGATAAAGATTGTAAAAGGGCAAGGAGAGAAATTAAAGAAACTCTTCATGAGTCTCTTAAAATTCACAAGATAAAAATATACAAAACCCTAACTAAAAGGAAAAAAATGCAATATATTCATAAAAGACAAGAAAATCTCTTACACCTCTCTAAGGTGCCTCCTAAGAAATTCTGGAGGTAGATTTTAACTAGAAAAACTAAAGATAATAAGATAATTGCTTTGCATGACTGGAATTCCTACCTTAAAAAGCTTTATGAATCCCCAAATGTCATAGATAACTTTGAAACCCTACTCAATGGAAGAAGAAGTTTTCTCATTAGAAGACATAGATTTTGGGGTTAAGCGTCTGGTAAATGGAAAAGCTAAGGAAATTGAAGGTTACCAGGAATAAATATTAAAAACTAGAGGTCCTATCCTCATCCCTCACATACAAAAGCTATTCAATCAAGCAGTCAAACAAAGCTTTCCTAAACCATGGACTCAAAACCTCATTATCCCTATTTTTAAAAGTGAGGATACAAATAACCTCTCTAATTATCAGAAAATTATGATTAGCCCTCTCTTAGCCAAATTATATGGTATTATTTTGGAAAAGAAGCTTAGCATATGGCTTGAAAGTGAAGGTAAGCGAGGTAAAGGTCAAGCGGGTTTTAGAAGGCAGCACTCAACAACGGACCACCTCGTTACGCTCAGGATCATTATAGAGGAGTGTCATATTGATAAATCCGATATCTTATGTTTCTTTGTGGACTTTAGAAAGGATTTCAATACGGTACCTAGAAACAACCTATGGAATAGATTAGAAGAGCTAAAGGTTCCTTTCAATTTGAGAGATGCCACAATAAAGTTATATGAGAATGTCATTGCCAAGTTTAAGAGCAACGAAGGGTGGTTGGAATATATTAAGTGTAATATAGGAGTTAAACAAGGTTTCCCCCTCTCCCCTACCTTATTTGACATTTACATCGATAAGCTAGAAGTTTGTTTAGAGGAAGCAGGTTGTGTTGGCACGATCTTAGTTGGAATAGTCATCATCCTTCTTCTCTATGTTGATGATATTGTTCTTTTAGCCAGGTATCCATCTGATCTTGATAAGCAACTAAGTCTTCTTAAGGATTTTTTGTCTACCATGGGTATGCCTTTTAATACTGAAAAAACAAAAGTTATGATTATCAAATCCAAGAAGGACACTTATGCTAATTTTGTGTATGACAATAGCAACTTTGAGGAAGTGTCTTCTTACAAATACTTAAGAATTGATATTCATCACAAGCTCAACTGGAACTACAGCATTGAGAAAAGGATTAATGGAGGGTGGAAGGCTTATTTTGGTCTCGAAAATAATTGTAAAGCAACAAACCTTGTGATGTGGGATAAAAATAATCTCCTCTTTGAAACTTTAGTCACTCTTGTTATCTTGTATGGCGTGAGGTTTGGGGTTTCAGTAGCTCTAGAGAATCCTGGAGGAAGCTTGAGAAAATCTAGAAGTGTTTTATAACGTATAACCTCATAATTAAAAGCAATACACCCTACCCTATTCTCCTTATAGAAGTCAGGCTTTCCCCTATCGAAAGCCTCGCTATGACTAGGCTCTTGTTATAGAATCACAAAATCAATAACATGGGAAACCATAGACTTCCTAAGATAGATTTAAATTCCAGCCAAAATCACCTAAGGCTCAAGCGATGTTGGTATAAAGATACCAGGGCCTGGTTAAACCATTGGGAGATCAACGAAAATGTTGCATGGCAAAATATTAATAAGATTATAAATATTGTCACTTCTTAGTTTAAAGAGAAAATGTGGTGTGAGCAATATTTAGACGCTAAAATAAAATTAAGATATTATAAAGAGGTCATCAACCCTACTCTAGAAGATCAAAAGTATATCTTTGTTTTAACTAGTTCAAAGAAAAAAATTAATATAGCCAAGATAAGAATGAACTCTCATGAGCTCTGTTACAAAGAAAAACTTCCTATGGCTTGGGGGTACCACAACAGACAGTATGACACCATAAATAAATCTTTCCCAATACACAAGAGAAGTAAGCAAATCTAACACTAAGGGATATAGAACCGTACCTTGTTCTGGACAGTTGAAGTAGATCCCCGTTGAGAGTTTTCAATGAAATTGCAATTATAATTTGCTCTCAACAATAACAAACAAACCAAGCATGATATATATAATTTTTTTAGCACTACTCTAGCATATATAATCAATCATGTATAAGCAATTAAATACATCAATGGATTCAATATTAATATTCAAAATGCACATGAATTGGACAGGAAAATATATTTCTATTAATAAATCAGAGATATAATAGTAACAAATTGTGTTGGCACTTCTGCGAACCAGAGAAACCAAGTCCTCCACCTGGGCCTCCACCACTTCAATTCTCCATCTCTCGATAGCAAGCTCACAAAGCAAAGGAAATATTGGGAAGAACCCTATGTGCTCCAAGCGACAAAGGGATGGAGATTCAAGTATAAGCAAAGTTGAGGCAACAATGGACTATAGTTTTCTTACTCTTCAATTTCTTCTCCTTCAATGTATACAAGGGGTTCCTTATATAGAACTCCAAATAGGTAATGGAGGGTCAAATCCGAGCATTTTCAAGGCATTTGGAAGGACAAGAGTTAAGTTATTTAGACTCAAAAGAGGAAGACTCCAAAAATATTTGTCATTTTGCATGCATCGTGATGAATGCGGGTTTTAGGTCAAAAGTTGCGTATACACGTGGGTATTGCTTTAAAATTCACGTATAGGTATAAATAGGCAATTTTTGGGGATGATCTTGGAACATCAAAGAATAATATAAGTCCATGGGGTCCAAGGAGTCTATAGAGGGACAGGGAAGGCCATAAATGTGTAATCTACATGGTGTGGTAAAATCGGCTACAACAAGCTCCATAGTGAAACATGTCGTTAGGAAGTTCCCAAAACACCATGGGTGGAAAGGATATGCCATCTTTGTGAGAATATGAAGATTTAGGATGAAAATCACTTCCTCTTAGAGTGCCCTGCATAAACCCACATTAGATCTCATTTTCATATTATATGTTGCAATACTGACCTTCTTAACCTTTTAACTTGTCAAAACTATAGTGAGCTCAGGACGCTTCTGTCCAAGATCTTTGAGCATAGAAATACAATTTTAAAACAATTAATTAATCCATTTCTTTCTAGGTTCGATAGACCAAAGTTTTGGTCTTAGGGACGTTAACCACCATCATAATCATCATCATTATAGTTCAAAAATAAAACTATATATTACAAATAAACATTATTGAAAAAAAAAACTACATAAATATTATTGAAAAAAAACCTACATTAGAATAGACCAACATATTTGGTTTTTATAATACCGGGTCATTGCATAACTTATTAAAATTGTTAAATTTCACTCAAGCCCGGAATGTCTAGTTGAGGCCATCTAGAGTTGAACTAGGCCTATGATTACAATGCTCACTCAAGGAAGCCTTTTGAAATAGTTTAACAAGGGTGAGATTATTTTTTTGAGAAATAATACTTGTATAAAGACATTTTCACTTTAAATTTATTGGATAGACATTTTTATTTAGACTATTGATAAATAACAGAACAATAAAAATATATGATAATTTAATTCAATATAGTGATTTAAAAAAAATTATTATTATTATTTGTAATGTACCCTAATTTTTTTTTATGTGATGAAATAATATGACATTAAATCTAGTCCACATGGTTAGAGAAATTGGTAATAGATAATTGACATGAGAAGTTGTAAATGGAAGGTCACAAGTTCAAATCTGGGTAGTTACATACTTACAAAAAAAAACTATTTCTAAAAACATAAGCATATTTATCATGGATGTGGGTGTTCCAAGGATGGACGTGGCTGAGGGTAGGACACTTCATCGTGTTCCAAGGATGGACATGTATGAGGGTAGGAAACTTCATTAAATGTGGTTTTCTTCTTTTTAAATGGTGTTCCAAGGATGTACGTGGCTGAGGGTAGGACACTTCATTAAATGTCCACTCATGACTATTGTCAATCGAGTAGGACACTTCAATAAATGTGATTTGCTTCTTCCTAAGTGGTTTTCCAAGGATGGATGTGGCTGAGGGTTGGACACTTCATTAAATTTCCACTCGCCTCTCTTGTCAACCATTCTTGAGATTTAATGGTTCACTTCTCCTAACTCTTGATATTTAATGGTTCGCTTCTCCGGACTCTTGAGATTTAATGGTTAGCTTCTCCCAACTTAAGTCATTAAGTTCGGCGATGTTTGAATCAACACACACGTCTCCTCACATTATGGAAATATCATTAAGTATTTCAAATCACCAGGCGTTCTCGCACAGATCCAATCTCTGCAGATGGTTATCCTCCTCGTTCTCTTCATTCTCTTCATTCCGACATGGATCATCAGTTTTCTTCCCAAGAAGAAGGTTAATGTTCGAAATTTATCGTATTATTCTTCCACTATATCACGATGTCTCCATGCTATGCCTCATAGGGAAAGAAGCTCTCGGGGGCGAGGGGTCATGCTACGATGCATTGTTCCCTTTATGTGGGTTATGGTGCTCACATCCCACTTAGTATTCATCAAGTCATGGATGATTGGGAGGAAAAAAATTTGTCTCATTGTCACATGACTAAGCCCCTAAAACAACGATTATCCCACTACTAACGCATGAAAAATGTCTTAGCTCAGCTACTCTAGGAAAAAGACAGAGGTCCCTCTTCCTCTTTTTCTCCCTCCAGCAAATCAGAGAGCTCTTATGGCAAGTTGAAATCATCATCTTCACCAAGCTTGCATCTGCAGGATCCTTATCAGGGAACCCCTCAACAACATGACACTATTTCAATCTTGCATCTAGAAGAAGCTTCACATAATCGGGATTGAAAGTGAAAAATTCAGGGGGTCGTGAGCAGGCTGGTAGCTCATCAGAGGTGCCATTGGAACCTCATCCTAAAATGGAACCGCCTCCATATTTGTAGCTTGCTCTTTCTGCTAATGAATATGATTACCACAAACCATGTATTATTGTTGAATAACCATGGAGGAATTCTTAAGGCCTTAGTTTTTTTAGTGTCTTTTTATCTTTTCTGTGTATCCTTAGTTTGTTTGTCATGGCTATGTACTGTTTCAATTTTTTCTGGTGTGACTTGGTTTCCTTCTCCAAGGGCAGGTCCATGACAGGAATTTTGTTACAATGCCACTGTCGAGACATAGATGATATCCAAGATATGGACTTTATGTATGTACTCTTTTTTGTATATTAATATAGCTTTCTGCAACTTACAAAAAAAAATACAACATTAAATCTATATGTAGACTGTTATCTCTCTATAAGGGGACTTGATTTTCTAGGTCATGACCACAAGACTTAAACCATGATTATGTTTGATGTCTTGTTTATATGAGGGATAATTTTAAGAACACCCCCGAAATTTATATGTATAATAAATGGGTGAATCTCCCAAATACATAGCACAAACTGAAAGCAATTTTATCAATAATATAATATGTATATATAATTTTGATTATAGAATCTTGTAAAATTTTGGTGACTATTTCACTAAACTATAAGAAATTGTAAAATCTTGCCGAATATTTCACTGAATTATAAAATATTGTAAAAACTTCGCAAAACTTTCTTTAAATTATAAATCGTGTAATGTCTTGGTGAATCTTTTTCCAAGAAGTCTCAACTTTTGATTCTATACATTACTAAGGTAGTCCAGTAGAAGAACATATACCAGATCTTGAATCTCTGAAACTCCTAGACGCTCAAATGAAGAAATGCATGAATGAGGAGAGGAGGGATTTATTTATACATTTCAAAAATAGTATTTGGTCACTCACAATTGGAGGTGTTTGTGAAATAGAACTACACTAACTAGATTAAGGGAAAGTGGAGACTCAACCTTTTATGTCCTTCCTTAATGGTGCAACTGACATGTGGGAACCCAAATCTTGACATACCGACAAACTGATAGAATTGAACACTTTACACTTAGGAGTGATTATGGAACCCATGAACCATTATTACAACATGGAGTATTATGGAGACCCACAACCTTAATATAGTGTATGATTTCCCAGTTAGCTTATTTTCCAAATCTCTCATCTTTAAGCTACCATTTAAGAAAAAAATAAGTTGCTTATTTGTCTATAAATATGAATGCCACTTTCTCATTTCTTTTGTGACAATCAAAATATGAATTATGTCATTTGATTTAGAATTTTAGAGTTAGTTAGAAACATGCAATGGTTATTATAAATAAGAACATACACTAACAAGAATATAAGGAACATTAAAGCATCATCATGCATATCATTAGAACTATTATGTTAAATTCTTTGTTTTCTTAGATAAATTGGGGAGATGTTTGTATCCATGTCCTTGAAATTTTTGAAAGCACATGCAAAATGTGGTAAAATTATTTTATCACTATCATTGAAGAAAAATACTAGATATCAAATAGTATAATGTCTGCATCTCAGGTCAAACATGCAATGTACATATTATATACAATCATGATGGAAATGAAGTATCATGTTCCAACCAAATCATATATTTATCACACATAACTATATCAATTTCTGGATGCTGATAGAAATTACATATCAAAACTAATCACCAAAAAAAATTACTTCTAAATGACCCTCACAAAAACAAAATATTGTAAAGCAAGTATTCGAACCAACAAATTTAGGTCACAAATAAAATTGAGAAACTTTGCAATACAAAAAAATATATATACCAATCACGAACTTGTCAATACAAATAAAAGAGTCTACTAGTACGCTTTGGAACCCTCTACAAGAAGACAACCAAAATAATGACCATTCCACTACAACCCTCCATTATAAACAATGTTAATTAATTTATATTACAAACATCCCAAACATCAACAATAACATACATAAAATATGAACATATACACTCTAATTACGGCTTAGCTCCCATAATAATTGTAGAGCAAGATCCTAATAAAAGCACATTTTCAAGAACTAGGTCAAATTCACTTTGAATATTTAAACTTCCATGTAGCGTCTCTCTATCAAGAGTAGCATCCACTAAAAACATATAAATGTTAGTCTATAGTTTAAACATGACAAGGCATAAAATAAATCACGTCTTTTGAGCTCTATAACACTTTCATAGAACCAATACTCCTAGGATATAATAAAAACCTAATAACATCGAATGATCCCTAAGAATGAAGAGTACCCTAGAATTCAATAGGACTAAAAAACATCCATGAAAAAAGGTAAATTTACGATATAATAATATATTCTAACTATGGATAAAAAAGCATATTTTTTTTATAAAACACATACCATGTTAATTATTGGATGAAAATCGTAATTTAAGTTTGTTTTCTTCAATAAATTGCATGTGTGGCATGCCACTTCAAGACTTGAGCTTTCAGCAATGGAGATGTTATGTAAATATTAAAATGTCAAGAAAAATAAGAATGAAAAGTGGAATTGCATTAAGAAGAACCTTCACTCTGGAATATCAATCCGAAGTGGGTGAACCATGAATCATTGTAACCTTTTATATAGAAAAAATTAGCCCCTAATCTTCCCTCCAATACTGGAAACCAAGGGATGAAAGAAGCTACCATACGATATTGACAAAAAATACAAGAAAATTCAACCATATGCCTAAATTATAAGGAAAATGGAGGGCAAAATAACCCTTGGGAGCCCCCATCACTGAAAATTTGGGGTGAAAGAGTGAATTCACTAGATTTTCTCTAAAAATTGGGGGAAAAATATAGATTGGAGGGAGATTTTGCTAGGGTGAAAATAGCTTTTTTCATTTTCCTCATTAATATATGGAATGCTATTCATTTTGGATTTAATGGTTTTCTAATAATATTGGAAAAAATTATTTTAGCTAAAAAAAACCCTTTCCATGTAAGAAAATAGCCCACTAAATTTTTGTAACCCCTTTAATATAGCCCCTAAAATAATCCATGGTTTATATGTTTTGTTTCTTTGATCATATACATACATCTAAATAGTTGGATTTGTCCTTTTAATTGTTCTCTTTCAGGTCTTAATGATATATTGTTTATTTAACCTTGTATTTCTTATATATATATGTACATATATATAACTTTGTTCTTACTATGATTCATCTCTATAATCCAAGCCGTTCACTTTAATTCATTTACTTGTATATACTTCACTTTTATTGGTTTACTTATATATAGAAATATACATATAACCTCTATAGATATTACTTTTGAGATTAATCCTTAACCCAAGATATATACTTATACTTTTCTTATTAACTGTATTATATTCCAATTTACATATATAGGTCTTATGTATTAAGATATCCGTTAACTAAATATCTATATATTTCCATAGGTTTCATTACCATTTTTAAGTCATATTATAAGATATGCTTTTATCTCCTTACAACCCATAGATGACATGTTAACATTCAAATACCTAAAGGATTGTGGAGGGAGGTCATGTATTATGGTAATTTAATACCATACCCACTCTAAATGTGTGTTAGCATGGGTACCATGCACCATAATTTTGTACACATTAACATGAAACTAGGTGTGAGGTGGACACCCTATTGATCATGTGATTTTACCCTTCCATACCAAGCGAATTGAACTTTGGTTTAACGATTTGCATGAGTGTTGATGTCTCCACACTAATGATCATTAAATAATTTATTTGGAGGTAGTTGTCGGTCAAGATTACAACCTTCGAAGCATCATGTCCAAAGTTATTGTCTGTAGTTACCTATGATCAAAGTCGGAAGGTTACTGCCTACTCTTCTAATCAGTCTTACATCTCCAATCAATTGAAAGAAGTCCAACTATATCCTCGGATCTTCTCCTTGGAAAAGGGAAAAAAAATTGGATATCCTTTTACTTTAGACTAGATAAAAAAAAATTACTTTTGCATTTGATTTTACCATTATTCAAATTGGTTTTTGCACTTATTCGATATGATACATATGATAATGGTAATTTCAATATCGTTTTTCACTTTATTTTCATTTTAGAAAGTCTGTTTTCGACACTTCCAGCTTTTAAGTTTGTAATTTTGAAAACCAATTTCGATATTTTCAAGTTATGATTTGAACTTTTAAAAACCAGACTCAAAATTTTACAAGTATTGCAACGACACAGTTGAATATACAAAAAACTATTGGGTTTATTTGTGACAAACATAATTAAACTATACTACTTAACAAATTAGTTCAATATAGTTTACAATTGGAATCACATCCCTCATACCAATTTGGGGTAGGGAGTAAGGCCATCATTTATCTAACAAGAATGTGTCATTGACATTGTGACAAGTATAACTATTTGTTATAATATAAATCTCTTTCTAGTTATAACTATGTTTTTCTTGGGAACCATCTACAATAATTGTAGTCCTAGCTTTGTAACCATGGGTGAAAATTTCCAAAATGTTTTTTAATTGTTGGACCATTTATGTCTCAATAAACAAAGGTTGTAATCATTTGTCAATTCAGGTTACTAAATTTCTTTCTATTAACAAAGGGTCAACAACATAGACATAATTTACCTGCAATACAACAAATATTTGAAAGTTATTATAAGAATCTACATACAATATTTACACTTGTCAATTAGTTTCCGTATATTGATTGTTTTTGTGAAAATGTTGATTTGAATGATGAATTAAAAAAAATCGATAATATCTCATTTCTAAACAATTTTGAAGAACAACAGATCTGCTAGGAATATCTATAAGAGATTAAATGTACATTATTTTAGTAATCCACCACATGTTTCACGACAGTTTATAGAAACAAGCTATAGTGTTTGTAAGAATGCATAAAAAGCCTAGTAATTCATGGTACTTTGTTATTTTTTTGTATGTCTTAATTTCAAAATCATATAATACTCAGTCAACCACTATGTAACTAAGTTTGCTTTAAGTATGTAAGTAGCCACTGTCAATTTGCATGGAAACAAACTGGACCACTTGGATTTCTTACTCTCCAATTCCTTCCTCTCAAATTCTTCACGGTGTTCATTCAAATAGTTGATGAAAATTCTGAGCCTCGGGATATCCTACGCTGTCTGCAACAATACATGTTCCTTTGCCAAGCATGTTTTTGTTCTCCAGTATTAGAAAATCGGGCAGATAGCAATGCTTGAAGTGATCCATGAAAATGAAATCGAAGTGCGAGGCTGTCATTTCATTGAGGATGTTCTCTAATTTATCTTCCAGTTCACCCAGTGTTCCTCTTAACACTATCACCTTTAAGACAGTCCTGATGAAAACATATTAACATAAAATTACTTTAGAATTCAATTCCTGAAAACCTAGCATGTTGGATTTTAGTCTGAAAACCTAGCATTAAAACATATTCATTTATAATAGCATTGAATTTAAGACTACGTGCAGCAAAACATTTGAAATAGATTTAATATTAAATGTAGCCTACAGTCGTGCAGCAAAACATTTGAAATAGATTTAATATTTAATGTAGCCTCCACTACTTATAGTATTTATAATTTGGCTCTTCTTTATAGATGGAAATCAATATTTAGTTTGTTCTGGATGGTAATCAATATTCAGTCTGTTACTTCCATCATTACAAATATGTTGGCATTTAATTCTTAAAAGCAACATCCAGCATACCTACTACACCTACTACAGCCACATTAAATAACCTATAATAAGCTGAATAACTTCCACTTTTATAAATATTATCTTGTATACGATCTGAATAACTTTCACGTTTATAAATATTATCTTGAATATGATCTTGGTAAGTAGTATTTTCACAGCAGCTATTCCAAATGCATTATAATGAAAAACAAAAAAAGATCAACATTGAATGGAGACTAAAATAGCTTTCATCCAAAACACTTACACCAAGCTGCATTGGTGGTTTGAAACTTGGATATAACTTACATGCATATGGCATTTTGAATGAAATATGCTAAGAAAGATATTTCAGAAGACAAAATCCATTAGAGGCTTGGAGAAGATATTTCTCCTTCCAGAATTTGAAGCTAACCATGGTTTACATTGTTTCATTATTTTTCAATATAGTTTTAATTTTATATTATTTAAGAAAATAAAAGAGGAGCTTTGAACTAAGATAGAAAAATTATATCAAAGTTTAATAGATAGATAGATAAAAGAAACAGATGGATAGAAAGCAATTATAAGTTAAGAATTAGTATTTCATTAATAAGATAGGTGTTTATATCTTAGGATTTTGGGGTGGACTATTATCAAACACAAAACAAATATTATTTAATAAACAAAAAATAATAATTATATGAAAAAAAACAAATTGTTGATATTTTTAAGCAACATTTAATTGAAGCTTATTTAAATCTTAATTAACATGCATTTAACCATAACAAGATAGGAAGACCATGAAATGAATCCATGTTGTACACTTGGGTTAATCTTGTTGATAAGTTGTACACTTGTTACACTTGGGTTAATCTTGGTAACTAAAACATGGTAATTAAACCATGGTAATAAAAAACTCTTGATGAACATTTAGTTGTACTCCAATGATTCCATCTCTTAGCTTGCCAAATGGACCTTCATTGCATTGAAACCATGCATGGCCTAGTAATGTTCCCATTTGAAAGGGTAACATCATGAAAACAATAAGTTACTTAATGTGCTCCCATGGTGACCAATCTAAACTATGAATAAGAAAAGAAGATTCTATTTAACCGTAAGTTTAGAACTTTCATTATATATTTTTATTAATATAGTTGTTGCTAGTATAAAGTATAGCTAATATATAAATATAGGTATATGGTATGAAGTTAATGATCTATTTTATATATTTATATGTATATAAGGTTAAAATTATTATTTATTTGTATGTATTTATATTTATAGTTATATAATTTTATTTTAAAATCATAATTTAGTAAAATATTAAAGTGAATTTTTTATTTGAAAGATTTGTTTTGTTTAAACATATATATATATATAAAAGGTGATAACTAAATTAAACATTAATTTAGTATATAATATTCTTTTAATATATATATTAAATTAATGTAAGATTAATTATACCAAAGAAATAATTAAAAAAACATAAAATACCAAAAAAAAAATTCAATATAAAATTTAAAACATTTACATTACCATATCTAATCTAATTTCTAAAAACATTTAAAAAAAAAATACAATTTCTAAAATATTTATATTTTTCTAAAACAATTATAAAAATAAATAAAATACAATATCATTATCAAAGGAGCTAAGTGCTTTTTAGCCAGGGAGATGTCCTACAATTACTCAGAAGTATTATAAAAATATATATAGATTATAAAATAAAAAAATACATATAAACTTTAATTGTTTTTTAAAAACTACCTAAAAAATAAAAAACTCAAAGAAGAACATATATAAAACAATCAAAAAAACATATAAACTTGTAAAAAAATTTCTTTTGAAAATTAATGCCTAAAAGATAAAAAACTTATAATAGTATATAAATAAAATTAGACTATCTAATTAGTACAACAGAGTGACATTAAAATTGTGAAAGATTTTACCAGCATGCTCTATCATTTCTTTTGCAATTCCAAAGTTATGTGAGTTCATTTCTATGGAGACCAGCTTGCTTTCAGGCTTGTTCATCTTGGAAGCAATCCTAATGGCCGAATAGCCACAATAAGATCCCAGCTCCAAGGCCACTGTGGGATCATGTGTCTGCACTGCTTCATCAAGAATAGAGCCCTTCTCTTTCCCTAAAATTGGCAACCAAGAATGATCAGTAAAACTGTCAATTGCGCTCAGCACAGCCTCTACATTTCCCTTCTCTGCATTTTGCTTGACATAATTCATCAAAACTCTTTCTCTGCAGTCAGGAGAATGGCCGGTCAGCATTGCTTTTTTATCAAAGGAAAATGTACAGTAAGACACCACCTTTGACACAAGCTCGTGTGCCATAATTAACCACCGAGACAAATATGACAAAAATATGTAACTCTCAATGGATCTCAATGGAGGGCGATGTTATGGATGAGGAATATATATATATATAGCCATGGAGAAGGGTGCGATTCTAAGCTTTGCAGGCTTAATATTCGTTATCGCATGTGGGGATTTGAGAGTGCTTAGATTGCAAGCTAATTTATTCCATTGTTGACAAATTGCGGATTATGGCCAATGAGGAACTTGATGCTTTGCTTGTTTGGGTAGCAAGCCAGTGTTTCTCTTCGAGCAAATGACTTTTCTTTTTCAATCACAATACATCAACATATATTACACCTCATAAGATTACGTAAGAAGAGATAATTCAAACTTTAGTCACCTCATGACGTCCTACCTTCGTTCGTTAGTCTTGGAAAGTACAGTGCTCTTATTTTACTCTTTTGAAGAGCGCATCAGAGGGGAACGTACACATTAGACAATGGATATAATTAGAGGTGAAAAATAATATTTAATATAATGAAAAATTATCTTCAGAATTTTGAAATTATTTAAAATATGTAATACAATTGAATATTAAAGAATGGTTCTTTGTAACAACTTGTCCGAAGTCAAATCTGATACTATGTCATTAAACATAATTATACACATGCTACTAATTATATTGCCAATGACTTCAACAAAGTGTTAATATCATATATATATATATGGAAAGCCAATAAATTTATTGTTTTTCAAAAACAATGACCATCTGCTTCGTCACCATGTTAGTAATGTGATTGGAAGTTAGATCAACTTCTTATTACACATCACAATGATTTCAAATTGGTTCCACAAAAAATGTAACATGAATGTCACGTCCCCATGCCTCGGGCCGGCGAAGAGGACGCGACCCAAGCTTTAACCACCCGGGCTAAGAGCCCATGAACATGTGCATGCATAAAGATTGCATAAACAGAATGCTGCAGGGAAATGCATTAAAGTAAAACATGCACAATTGCCATTGTTTATCATACACAGCTATTGTTATTTATCCTGCACAGCGGAATCAACATGCATTCACACAAGCATTCATTTAACATGTTCATTACATTCATTAACATAAATTATGGGTGCAGAAGTAAGAATGGACAAGATCACTTATCTTATGAAGAAGTCAATCCGCAACCAGCTACGTCGCTGCAACATTCCACCCAACCATACGCCAGCATGCTCCTTAATCCCTCAGCAGCGCTGCCACCCTCGAGCTGGGCATGGTTCTCCAAGGAATAAGGGAACAGGCAGGCTTACACATAGCCAAGGATACACAAAACACAGCCAAGCCAACACAGTTGGGTTTATCAGGCCATCAAGGAGTGGGAAAGGCTCGATGCTAAGCTGGTGAGCCCATTACAGAGCCAAGAGCACCTACACTAGAACTAGCCTGACTTCTAAGACACCCACACACACCCAACACAAGGAATCAGTCCCTTCTCTGCTACACAGTCCCTCAGGCCCTGCATTCCCTTCTAGTGCTATTCAGGGGTGGTGGAGAAGAAGGCCAGCCCTCTAGCACTGTTTGTGTGGTTTCAACCACCAGATTTGTCAAGCAAAACTAAGCCCTATCCCTGCTCCTTACACAGTCCGAAGACCAATCATTGCACGTATGCACTCAATCAGAAATACAACTGAGTAAGGGGAGTGATTTGCTGAGTCATTCTTGGCCCTATCGTGGCCAAGATGACTCTCAACTGTCTACTGCATCCCCCACAGCGTAACAGCAAACACAATCTCAACATGAGGAACAACACCAGGCCGCCCTGGGCAAGTGAGCAAGTGGAAAGAACTTCCTCTCGCCACACTCGGGAAGCAAAATACATATTCTGAGCCTGTACGTGGATGAGACGTGCACCAGGTCCGATCACAAAGAAGACCGTAGCAACAAAAAACAAGGTAAGGAGGACCCGTGCGTGAGAATGAACAACAATCTCCTGCCGAAGATGAGCAACCATCAGGGGAGTGCGTGAGTGTTCAGCTCATCGTGGAAAGAGTGGAATCACTCCGAGTGATGGCGGTGGTTTTTTCCCTTTCCATAGTGAAGTTGACAGTGGGTGGAGTGTGCATGTGGGTGAGGACTGACAATCCTGCCACCCCACTCCCAAAGATCATAACTGCCTCAACCACCAGCAGCCATTCTTAATGAAAGTGGTTGGAATAAAACAAGGGGAGAATACACATGGTTATTTTCCCTCAATGGCCAAAGGTTTGACAATTTCCCCGCCCTTATCCTTGTGAAAATCATGCCCCTTTCTCATTTTAGTTGCCGCGAACGTAGCTGGTCGGGTTCGTTTAATTAATTATAGATGCATATTTACATGATAACAAGCATAATATATGCCGCATGCCCCGATATACCATCGGGCAATTTAAATCCAAAACATGCATCACCGATCAATGGTGGGGCCTTGGCCTTTAGCTCCACACCCTGATCATTACAGTATATACATCATGTACATTTAATGCAACGGGGTCAAAACCGGGGCATTACAATGAATATCTTAGTTCTGGGAAAATGATCTTGTTGTGTTCTTTAACACAGAAAATAATTGAATTAAAGTTTATAATATTTATCACTCTATAATCATTAATATAATATTAATTATTTTTTAATATTTAATAATTAATGAAACTAAAATTATTATTCTTTCTTCCATATTTCTATCAAAAATACCTTCATGTTATAACACCTAGAAACTAGTAATAGGTATTGCAGTTTACAGTTTCTTTATAAAATATTGAAAAAAAAATCATAATAAACCAACATAATATTTAGTTTGTTTTTAATAAACCAACATATTTTGATATTATGATTTATCATTGATATCATGATTATATTTGGTTAATAATCTTAGTGTATATAATGCAATTAATAGAGTGCTTCAATTTGAATATTAACTTTATGGTAAGATCGCTTGTTTAAATTCTGTTAATAAAACAATATTGTATATAACAATGAAAAGAATGAAAAGTCATGTAAGACACATTAAGAAAAATGTAAGTATTTTAAAACTCTTACAATATACTTCGTTATTTTAGAAATTTGTATTGAACAAAAGTGACAATTATGGCTATTTACTTGATACATTTAATAACGTTAAAAATTTATGGTTACTCAATACAATTCATCAATCAATTTGATGTAAATATGCTCAATAGTCCAAGAACAATATCTCATATAAGTTTCATCAATTTGATGTACATAAGCTCAACAATGTAAGAAAGATATCATATAAGTTTCATCAATTTGATGTACATAAGCTCAACAATCTAAGAACAATATATCATATAAGTTTCAAAGTGAAACATATCTCAAAATTTGACAATTTAATAACAAGTACTCAAGTGCATAACATTATAGTTTTTAACAATCAATTTTTAAGGAATGTGCATAAAAAATCATCAAAACAATGTAGCGAACTTATCAATAATCACTCTATTTTAGTGTCACAATTATAAAGCCAATCAATATGTCCAATGTAAAAATTATGTATAATTTCATGTTCAACATGTTTAAAATTAGAAATAAGATCGTACAAAGGAATGTCATCTTCAATTATTCTTTCATGATCAACTTTTGATATCTTCCATCTTCTAGCTTTAAATTTTTTATTTGATTCAACTTCTATCAACTTTATGTTAGTTACACATAACAAATAACTATATTGGAAGCATATGACATTAGGCTGATAGCCTTTAAAGTGAGCATCACTTTTAGTTTGATGTGTTTCTTGAAAAAAATAACCTTTTAATAGGATTGACCCTCTTTCATATATAAAATCTTTTTCATCATAGTCCTCCAATAATTTCATCTTTCTCCCTGTGCATCGCATCAAATAATATCTAACATTTTCATTGTTGTCTACGGATGCAACCATAGATAATACATCTACTGCACATAAATAAGAACATTGAATTTTTCATATTCATCTTCATTATCAAACAACTTTCATATATATATAATACACACATGTATATATATATATATATATATATGACATTCAAGTAAAAAATATTTGAAATAAAAAACGACATTTATTCAAGTGTGCATAAAGTTACCTTCTCTAACAAGATCGAAAATTATATCACCATCAGTAGATATTGCAATGTCCTCTGATTCCATCTCCTCCAAGGTTGTGAGTGATATTTTCCCTTTTTGATTAATTTTATTGTGTTTTCAAGTTTTAACATAATTTCCATCGATGTTTTCAAAATTTTTCATTGATTGTGTGTCCTCCATGCAAATAGGACGAACCCATGTTAGCTTCCTACTATCAAATGAAAACACATTTTGGAAGATTCTTGTTTTAATTGAGTGTAAATCTCGAGTTCCATGAATGGTGCTAGCATCATATGGGATTGATCTGTCTACATCTTGGATTCCATTATCCCAAAAAACTTGTCCAATATAAACAATTTATGTACATGTGAGTAAAATGTTACTAGATCTACATGTTAAAGTCATTCAAAGTTAAATAAATTTGTTTTGAAAACAAATTTCATACATGTGCACAAACTTTGATTGTTAATTGCATTCACAGCTGAGATTTACATGACACCATTGAAAAACTTGATTAGCACACACAAATTGATCAACATAATGGCTCATTTGATTCCTTTGAAGTGCTTGTTTTACACATGCCCCTACACTGTCGTGCTCTCCTTTTCCATGACTAATTTCAAAAAAATTCGAATGATGTTTAATATTTTTTTTTTATGAAGGAGACATAGCTAGTAGAATCATCATAAAGATTTAAATTTCCCTGCACATCCATATGACCATATCCAATGTTCATTCATTAAAATTCTATGTGTTTTCAATGAAGCATTAGTAATATCAAAACAATGTTGTGCATAATGTGTATCATGTGTGTGAGCATCGCTAATATAGAAATGATATTCCTTGATCACAAGTCGATTGTCATTCATGATTTATATATCATGAACATTGTGTTGAGCATGTCTATATAGAACATGTACAAATATAGAAACTTGGTCAGAATGATAATATTCACTCTGTATTTCTTTTTGTGCTTCAAATGTGTAATTCTCTGCAAAATCAACCACAGAGAAAATAGTCCCTATTGTAAAAATGTCATGTTATTGTTTGAACTCTATGTCTCAAATCGTTTTCTATGTGAATGCTTGATGTACTTATAAATTTCTTTTACAAACTTCTTCAAAAAATCTATAACACTGATTTTATCTTCTTGTAAATCAATCCTTTTCGAAAGAGCATTTGTAGAACTTGTAGAATTGTGGGAATAACTGGCATATTCATATATCTTCCAATAAACTATTATATTTGACAATGATTGATCATTAATATCATTAGGATATTTATGGTGGAATAAAGCTAGATTTCCACAATGATCACATTTCTTTCCACCAACACGTCTTTTGTTGTAAAATATCTTGTGACTATCTCTTTGACATAGAATTTAAGATATAAAAGCACGAATTGTGGAAGGAGGTGAATCCAACCAAATGTTTTTCCAAAACGAAGGAATGTGTCATAATATAATTCAAATTCCACATGATAGCGAAAACAACATGTGTCACGAATAGTGATAGGCCTAACATACCATGGCTTATGCTGTATAATTGTGTTGATTGATAAATTCACTTCTCTGTGCTCATCTTTGAATTTATTGAACAATTGTATTTGATTCATACCAATATATTTTTGGATGGATTTCATACTGATTTTGAGATATTCTTTGTCGTATTGCATTCCTTGCATTTGCTGAAACACGAGAATTTGCCATCCAATATTCATGCATCACAGGGTTGTCTACAAATAATTTCCGAACAAGCAAGCTCATCATTTGCATCTATTTATAATCGAAATTTGTTATATTTGAACAATTTTTTTTCCGTGAAGTTCCAATAACTCTTGTGATCTACGTTGTCCAACGTTTTTGTCTAGTACTAGATGAAATAATCGATGTTTCTATTATTCTACGTGCAACACTAGCACCTTTCTTTCTGGATTTTCCAATAGTTTTTTATTGCATCGACTATATTTTCGACCACATTTTGCTTCAGCTTTGAATACTTTTCCTCCTTTTGAATACCCAATAATGACCAGGCTTGCCTCAACTTCTTGGAGACTAATATTAGGATGTAAATATGTATTTGGAGAAAATGATTTTCAAATTTACAATCATTTACAAAAAACCAGTTACTAGATTTTAAACAAAATTACAATATTTGTACATACCTGGTTCAATTTCTTCTTGAATTTGATTTTGAGCATTCATATCATCAACATTATGATCCAAATATCTAATTACATCATCAGTAGAGATGTCCTCAATATTTGTACTCTTTTGTTTCTTTTTTCCATGGTATTTGAGCATTTTATTTTCATTATGTAAGGCATCATCTCCAGTGCGATCATATTTCCTCTTTCGCTCTCTTTTATTGCCCATGGTTATTCAATTTATACCCTCACCTTAGAAGAGTTGTCCATAAAATATTGCTAAAAATAATTTAAAATACAAATTCACCATAGAATAAATCGGTAAAGAATCTTAAACAAAATTTGTACCATAGAATATTTCCCAAAAAAATATTCACTAAAGAAAAAAAGTCTCCACCTTAGAAGATCATTTCTAAGAACCCTTTACTTTAAAACATTTCCCCAAAAAATATTCATTATCAAAGAAAATAACCTCCATCTAAAACATAATTTCTAAGAACATTTTACCATAAAAATTTTCCCAAAAATAATCTTTGCTATTAAAGAAAAAGAGCCTCCATCTTAGAAGATAATTTCTAAGAACATTTTACTATAAAAAAGTTCCCAAAATTAATCTTTACTATCAAACAAAAAGAGCCTCCATCTTAGAAGATAATTTCTAAGAACATTTTACCATAAAAAATTTCCCAAAATAATATTTACTATCAAAGAAAAATACCCTCCATCTTAGAATATAATTTCTAAGAACACTTTACTATAATAAAACATCAAATTTTGACTACAAATAGATGCAAATTAACCTTTGTTTGTAAAGGTGTAAAATTGCAATGTTTTTAAAAATGCAAAAATATGTGTAAACATGTTTCTTATAAATATGAATATAAACGACATGGTGTTTCAAAAAAGAACATCAAGTTTTTCGGTCGATGAAAAAAATAAATAAAATTTTTTTAGGGGGTTACGAGCAGGATGGTAGCTCGTCAGAGATGCTATCGGAACCTCCTCCTGCAACGGAACTGCCTCCGGATTCGCATATTTCTCTTTCTGTTGATGAATATGATTACTACAATCCCTGTATTATTGTCAAAGAACCCCACAGGAAGTCATAAGGCCTTAGTTTTTTTAAGTGTATTTTTGTCTTTTTCATGTATGCTCAGTTTGTTTGTCATAGCTATGTACTATTTCAGTTTTGTCTAGTGTGACTTGGTTTCCCTCTCCAAGGGAATGTCCATGAAAGGTATTTTGTTACAATTCTAGTGTACAAACACAGATGATATCCAAGGTATGGACTTTATGTATGTACTCTTTTTTGTATCATAATACTTGACTTTCTACAACCTACAAAAAAATGACATTAAATCTATATGTAAAGTGTTATCTCTTTATAAAAGGGGACTTGATTTTCTAGGTTACGACCACAAGAATTAAACCATGATTATGTTTGACGTCTTGTTTATATTTTTTGTTTCTTTGACCATCTACATACCTCTAAATAGTTGGACGTGTCCTTTTAATTGTTCTCTTTCCAAATCTTAATGATATATTGCTCGTTTGGCCTTGTATTTCTTATATATATATGACTTTGTTCTTACTATGATTCATCTTAATAATCCATTTAGTTTGATTGATTGAAGCTTTGGTGATTCAATCATTTTTCATATTCTTCTTTTCATGGGTAAGAGGACCTAAGGTGAAGAAGTCTTTACCCTTATTTCTCCTCTACTTGAGTTTAATTTATTTACTTGTATATACTTCACTTTGATTGATTGACTTGTATATAGAAATATACATATAACCTCCATAGAGATTACTTTTGATATTGATCGTGAACCCAACATATAGCTTATACCTCCCTTATTAACTGTATTATACTCCGATTTCCATATGTAGGTCTGCTGTATTAATCTATCCCTTACTAAATATCTACATATTTCCCTAGGTTTAATTACCATTTTTAAGTCATATTATAAGATATCCTTTGATCTTTTTATGACCCATAGATGACACATTAACATTCAAATACCTGAAGGATTATGGAGAGAGGTCATATTATGGTAATTTAATATCATACCGACTTTAAATGTGTGTTAGTATGTTATGCAACCAAATCCCATATGTAGCATAAAAAGAGAAGAAATAGATGTTAAGAGAGTAATACATGCTTAAGATATGAATAACATAGATAAATATCAATCCTCTTCGAAGGAAAAATATCTTTACACAATGTACAAGACAATATAAGATTATATGATGCCAAAATGGGAAGATCCCCTTCCTATATATAGGAGATAAAAGTGTACAATAACAACTAA
>LPNX010261685.1:133341-145911 GCA_001517045.1 Pseudotsuga menziesii | reverse complement strand
CACAACAAAGCCTTCTGGCTGAGACATGAAGACATTCTCTTTCAAGTCTCCATTCAAGAAAGCAATCTTCACATCCATTTGATGAACTTTCCACCCTTTCTGATCAGCTAAAGAGAGTAAGGTTCGGATGGTAGCCCATTTTGCTGTAGGAGAAAAAGTTTCTTCATAGTCAATTCCTTCTTTCTGTGCATAGCCTTTTGCTACAAGCCTCGCTTTATGCTTGTCAAGTGAGCCATCTGATTTGTATTTGTTCTTGTACACCCACTTGCAGCCAATTGGTTTGGTTCCAACTGGAGGGTCAACCAGCTTCCAAGTTCCATTCTTTATGAGTGCATCATACTCATTCTGCATAGCTTCATTCCACTCAATTCGAGTAGAAGCTTCTTCAAAGGAAGTTGGTTCAAAGTTAGCAGATAAATTAAATTCACAATCAAATGATACATCCATGTCATCACCTGAATTATCTGCTTCTCCTCCATGTCTTTTCAAACTTCTCGTTCCCGTCTTTCCAACTTCATCATGATGGAAAATTTCAAGTGTCTTTGTGGCCCATTTAGGAATCTTCTGTGATGGTCCTGGTTGATCAGCTGGTGGTGCTTCATCATTGATTGAGAGTCTTTCAATTCTCTCAATCACGTCATCCAGTTGAATCTCTTGATCAGGTGAAGTAGCAGGAACTTCTTCATGCAGGGGAGTTGGTGCTTCATATGGAAATTCCAAAGGTTGATCCAAAATAGGAACCCCCCCTTCAAGGTTTGGAATTTCATATTCATTTTTAGAATATGTCTTTGGATGAGGATAACATTCCAAATGATCAAGCTGTCTCTCAATGGACTGGTCATTTTTATTAGTCTCAAGAAAAATGACATCTCTGGAAATAACAAACTTCTTGTTTACCTCATCATACAAACGGTATGCCTTGGAGTATTCTTCGTACCCCAGGAAAATGCATCTTCTGCTTCGAGCACCAAGCTTGTTTCTTTGCTCCTTTGGAATCAAGGCATAACAGGTGGAACCAAAAACTCTGAGATGCCTGACTAAAGGGAGATGGCCAAACCACATTTCATGTGGAGTCTTGTTATCAAGAGCATTTGAGGGACTTCTATTTCTTAAATAGGCTGCACATTTTACTGCATCACCCCAAAACATTAGTTTTACATTCTTGAAAAACATCATAGAGCAAACCATATTCATTATAGTTCTATTCATTCTTTCTGCTACACCATATTGTTGAGGATTGTAGGGAACGGTAGTCTGATGTGCAATTCCATGTTGGCGAAGATAATCTTCAAAAGCATTTGAAGTGTATTCTTTCCCATTATCAGTACGAAGTGTACCAATTTTTTATTGTGCTTGTTTTTCTATCAATGCATGAAAGTCTTTGAATGTTTGAAATGCTTCTGATTTTGTCTTTAAACAGTAAATCCAGCACATTCTTGAGTAGCCATAAACAAATGTCATAAAATACTTATTCCCATTTGCTGAAGGAGTTGGCATTGGGCCACACAAATCAGAATGCACTAACTCTAATTTCCTACTTGCTCTGAAATTAGTTTCATGGAATGGCAGCTTACTATGTTTCCCTAATATACATGCATCACATTTGTTCTTCTCTTTGGGAATGGTGGGCAAACCAAATACACCATTCTTTCTCAACAAATGAAGACTGTTATAATTTAGATGACCAAATCTTGCATGCCACAATGAACTAGATGAAAAATTACCTTCTCCATGCTGATAGAGGTAGGCATAGTTATGTACTCTTACAGATGAACCCTTGAGATTCAGTAGCTTCCCATCTTCGTATCTAGTCATGATGACTTGGTTGTCAGAGGACTTTCTTATTTCAACGATTCCATCAAACATGTGGATGGAATGGCCTCACTGTCGAATCTCCACCAAGGACAGCAGGATTCTCTGCAACTCTGGAAGATAAAGGACATTCTTCAACAAGAAATCAGGGAATCCATGCATCTTCAGTCGAATGGTGCCCATTCCCTTTGGTTTAAGGCTTGACTTATCCGCAAAGTAAACTATGCCATCTATTGTTTCATTAAGTTCTTCAAAACAGTCTTTTCTAAATGTAATGTGTGATGTTGCACCAGTATCAAGCAGCCAACAATATTTGTAAGATGAAAGTGAAGTCATTTCATTAATTCCAAGATTGCAATGTGCAACAATACAATGAGCAGAATCAGAAGATTTACTAGCATCTTGATTTTTACTGTCATCTTTCTTCTGGTTATGCTTGTCTTTGATGGAGTCCCATGAAGCCCAACACTGATTTGATGTGTGCCCAATATTTCCACAACGCTTGCACTTTGATATTTTTCCGGAGTTGTTTCTGCCCCCTCTACCTCTCTTGCTGCTTTCTCCTTTGGTGTGGTTCTTTGCTTTTTGAGCAAAGCAAAGTGATTCTCCAGATGCTTTAGATTGAATTTTTGACAACTGTTAGTGTAATTTACAAGAATGAACTTAGTATGACAAAGTGAATGAGATAAACAAACAATAACCTTGCAGGTCTACAGTCTCTACCAAGGTGATTTACAATCTTAATATCTCAACTTCAAGTTTTACAATGACAGTATCAGTTCGCAGCTTCAGTAAATAGCTTCAGAAGATAGAAATTAGAACGCATCCTTTACATCTATATCTTTTCAACTCTTAGGAGTGAAATCAAAGTTTCAATACATTCACAAACCTTCCAATTAAACTTCCATGCAAATAGCTAGGTTAGAGATTAGGGTTTTTGTATAGCAAAAACGCATTATCTATCTCCATGTGAGGCTTCACGCAGTCAGCTCAACGCAGTCTTCAATCAATGTGCTTCTCCACTCAATGCACAGCTTCGAATCTCAGAGATGACAAGTCGCAGTTGCATAATCTCAGTATTCAACAATATATCAGCAATTTTCTTGCAAGTCGCAGCAACTTTAAATATGCCTTCAATCTCCAAGGCACCAATACCAACAATGTAATCAACAGCTAGCAGTTGTATTCAGAAAACTTGCAGGCTTTTGAAGAGAACAGACAGCAATCTCCACTTAGCTCTATCATAATCTTCACACAATACTCAACGATACTCCAAAAAATTAGGGTTTTTGTATATTTCAACAAACAAAAACGTTTTACCACCCCTTGGCTGAAGAGAGTCACCAACGCCGTAGCAGTCTCCACGCTGGTTGCAATAGAACACTTTTACAATTTTGCAGCATCAACAATCTTTATTGCATTCACCGAAAATAGGGTTTAAGGAGCTTGCAGTTTCAATGGTCTCATATATCTTCAATACGCAGCATAGTGAATCACAACGCAGTCATTAACGCAGTCTCTTTTAGGAACAGTTTGGAAGGCATTTGATCAAAGGACGAAAAATGATGTAGCCATCAAGAGAATAAACATGAAGTTCTCTAAATGGCAGGAATGTGTGAATCTGGTAGAGGTAAGATGTTTAATGCAGCTGGCGCATCCAAATATAGTTACTCTCTACAATTTGACACTGGAGAACAACATATTGTATTTGATATTTGAGTGGATGGAATGCGATCTTTCAAACATTATCAGAGATAAGGGGTAGCCGTTTTCAGAGGAGGAAGTGCGCAGCATTGTGCTATGCTTCCAGCTTTTCAAAGCCCTCACGTGTATGCACAACGAAGGGTATTGCCACCGAGATCTAAAGCCAGAGAATTTGCTAGTGAGGGGCGACGTTGTTAAAATTTCTGACTTTGGATTGTCAATAAACATGCCACATGAATTTAATATTGGGACGCGTCCATATAGAGCACCAGAACCCCTGCTGGGATCCACATATTATAACTTCGCCATCGATATTTGGTCGCAGCAGTCTTCAAGTCGTAGGCTCAAAATATCTCCACGCAGTCTTCAAGTCGCAGGAATAGATCACAGATACCCAATGCATCTCCACACGGGCTCATACTACACGCAGCATAAATATGGAAATATTTCACTTCAAACGCAGAATCTAGGGTAAATTTAGGGTTTCTGCACTCCAACGATCACAAGGAGTAACAATATTTTACCTTCACACAAGTGAGAAAATGCATGAATCTTCCACCAACAATATTCAATCACTGGTCGAACTCGTAACAGCAAAATAGCAAGACGACTTCAATCATTCATCTCCACAAAACAATGTACAGACTCCTCATAACCCACAGAACTTACGCAGTGGGGAGATATCAGTTCAACGCAGCATTAAAAGGATATAAGTGTGCACAGGTTATAGTCTATGCAAAAAATCAAACCATGGAACAAAAACTCCAGCGCGTGTTCATGGGTAGGAAGGTCTCAGCTTACCCATGGAATGTAGCTCGCTTTTTTTTTCAGCAAATTTTGTAAAAATAAGAACGAACTATGGGCATCCAGGAAATATGGTAGAAATCTAGATGGGGCTGAGCGGAGCGTTAGAGCAGCCAGCGCATGCACCAATGCATGCAATCTGCAGACTGAGGAAAGCAGATGAATGAGCAGACTGGCAACAGGAAGGAGTTATGGCAGTGCTTTGATACCACTGATAGGTATAACTCTCGATTCAATTTATTCCCTTGCTAATGCATATATTTATACAGTGCATATGACAGTTGTGTTTCACCTTCCGCCTAGCCTTTTCGGCTTCCTACAGTTTTATTTATTTACAATATATAACCCTAACGGATTATATTCTGACAATCTTTATTCATTAACAATAAATATAACTGCAGAGATGAAATGGTCAAGAATACTTATCTTGTAAGAACTCGCCCCACAACCAGCTACGTCGTTGCAATGTTCAGTGAACCGGGTTGTGCTCGGTCCAGATTTTCTCAAGGAAATGGAGCAAGAGGTTGTAATGATCAGGCAAAATCTGAAAGTAGCACAGGACAGACAGAAAAGCTATGCAGATAAGCATAGGGTGAACAGGGAGTTCAGTGTTGAGTATCATGTTTACCTCAGAGTGAGGGCAAGGAAGAGTTCCTTTGTCACGTCCCCATGCCTCCGACCAGCAAGGAGGACGCGATCCAGGGCATTAACCAAGCATACTAACAGCCTCATGAACATGTACAGGAAGTAAAATGGTAAAACAGAATGCTGAAGTAGAATGCATTGAAGCAAAAACATGCACATATACAATTGTTTATCATACACAGTGGAAACATCATCATACATTCAACAAGAATTCAGTCATGCATGCATTTATCATGTCCATTTCATTACAGTAAATTAAGATTGCAGAAGTAGAATGGACAGATTACTTATCTTATGAAAGATTTGCTCCGCAACCAGCTACGTCGCTGCAACGTTCCACCCAACCATAGGCCAGCGTGCTCCTTAATCTCTCAGCAACGCTGCCACCCCCGAGCTAGGCATGATTCTCCAAGGAATAAGGGAACTAGCAGGCTGACACATAGCCAAAGATAACCAAGACACAGCCAAGCCAACTCAGTTGGGTTTATCAGGCCATTAAGGAGCTGGAGAAGGCAAATTGCTAAGCTGATGAGCTCATTACAGAGCCAAGAATACCTACACTAGAACTATCCTAACCTCTAAGACACCCATCCACACCCAACACAAGGAATCAGTCCCTTCTCTGCTACACAGTCCCTCAGACCCTGCATTCCCTTCCAGTGCTATTCAGGGGTGATGGAGAAGAAGGCCAGGCCTCTAGTTCTGTCTGTGTGGTTTCTAGCACCAGGTTTATCAAGCAACCAAGCCAAAATCCTTACTCCTCACATAGTCCAAAGACCAACCATTACACTCAGGCAATCAATTTAGCTATCACAGCTTGAATAGGAAAAATGAATTACACAGCCCCATACGTAACAACAAAAATGGCTCACCACATGGGGGAAAAACACACAGTCCTGAAGCTTATCAGTGAGCATAACTCACAGCAGGGAAAAACGTCCCAAATAGCCTGTGCATGAGACCCAGAGTCGGTGAGACAACCAAAAACGTGAATGGCCCTTCACAGCCATGGTAAAAACACATGAAACTACCAAAACGTGAATGACAAATGTAGCAGCAGCTCCCAAATCATGAGGAAAACAACCCAATCCCTGGCACTACAAAAATGACCTCCCCTCCATGGGAAAAATGAAGCCAACAGCCAAAAAAACGTGGAAGGAAAAACACAGGAAAAACTCCAGCTGCTCCCAAAATCCCCAACGTGAAGGAGAATGGTGAGGAAAGTGGAAAACATGGATGTATGGCAGAATGGCATACATTTTTGGGCATTTTCCTTGCCAAGGAAGTCAGAACACGTTTTTCAAAAATGGGTCTCTGTCCAATTCGAATTTTTTCCCATACTCTTCCCATTCCATGCAATAACTAACTCAACCACATTCTGGCAGAAATAAATGATTGGGGAAAAAGACAAGAAAGGTAGTTGATAGTTTGATGTATTTTCTCATAGACATTTGGCTTTTCCCCATTGGCCAAGGTTTAACAAATTTCACCCCCCCCTTTATCCTTAGTAAATCATGCCCCATTCGATTTAGTTGCCGCGATCGTAGCTAGTTGTGTCAATTAGTTAATTATGATGCATATTTACATGATGGTCAACATAATATATGCTGCATGCCCCGATATACCATCGGTGACAAATTTAAATCCAAAACATAGCATTACTGATCCATGGTGGGGCTTTGGCCTTTAGCTCCGCACCATGATCATTACAATATATATACATCATATACATCTAGTGCAACGGGGTCAAAAACGGGGCATTAGATTCCCCTCCCCCTTCAATAGCATTGTCCTCAGTGCTTACAAAATTGAACAAAATGCTACACTGGCATCGCCTCAGTGTTCCGCAGAATTGAACAAAAATGGATGTGCCAATCGCATGGCATCCTCCAGCTCCCATGTAGCCTCTTTAGGTCCGAAGTGCTCCCATTGCACCTTTACCTGACCTATGGCTCGGTTCCGGAGCATTGTGACCTTCCTGTCGAGGATGCGCATTGGCTCGATTCGGAACTCTCCCTCGGGTTCCACCTAAATCACATCCCAATTTATCACATGGTTAGGATCATGTACATATCTCTTAAGCAAGGAAACATGAAAAATATTATGAGCTCTAGTGCTAGCAGGCAATGCAAGTCTATATGCAACTGGCCCTATTCTCTCAAGCACTTCAAATGGACCACAGTATCTCGGTGACAACTTGGCACAACTTCCAAGCTTCAAGGAACTCTTACTTGCCCTCACTCTGAGGTAAACATGATCTCCAACACTGAACTCCCTGTTCACCCTATGCTTATCTGCATGGATTTTCTATCTGTCATGTGCTGCTTTCAGCTTCTGCCTAATCTTTACAACCTCTTGCTCCATTTCCCTGAGCAATTCCGGTCCAAGCACAATCCTGTTCACTGGATTATCCCAAGTCACTGGTGTCCTACACCTTCTTCCATACAAAGCTTCATATGGACTCATCCCCAAGGATGCTTGATGTCCATTGTTGTAAGCAAACTCTACCAAGTGTAAGTAATCTTCCCACTTGGTTGGTTTGTCCATCACATACATGCGAAGCATGTCTTCAAGCACCTGATTAACTCTCTTTGTCTGCCCATCCGTCTGAGGATGGTATGCAGTGCTGAAGTTTAGCTTTGCACCCAAATCTGCAAACAACCCCTTCCAAAATTTGGAAGTGAACTTGACATCTCGGTCAAAGACTATTGCCTTCGGCAATCCATGCAATTTGAATATATCCTTCATGAAGATCTTTGCAATGTCACCAGCCTCATACGTAGACTTAACCGGTATAAAATGTGCTGCCTTAGTCAACTTGTCTACCACAACCATGATGGAATCATGTTGTCTCCAAGTCATCGGCAATCCTGTAATAAAATCCATGGAAATAACTTCCCATTTCCATTCTGGAACGGGCAAAGGCTACAACAAACCTGCCAGATGTTGATGCTCGACCTTTACCTATTGACATTTCATACACCTTGAAATGTACTCAGCCATATCCTTCTTCATTCCTAGCCAGAAGTACTGCTTTCTAGCTGTAGCAATTGTCTTCTGATATCCTGGGTGACCAGAATATGGAGCTTGATGGATCTCATCCATAACAACTCTCCTCATATCTGCTACATTCGGGATATAAATTCTGCCTTTATAAGAAAGAAGTCCGTCTTCTTCCAATTTATATCCCTCATACCTCTTCTCAAGACTTTGTTGTTGTAATTTGTCCTTTACTTGCTCATACAATTCATTTCCAGCAGCATGACTAACAATCTGCTGCCTCAAATCTGATTGGCAAATACTAAGAGATGCCACATGCATTTCTTGCATTTTTCTGCTGAGTGCATCAACTACCTTATTTTCTTTTCCTTTTATGTGCTTGATCTCAAAATCAAACTCACATAAAAACTCCAGCCATCTTCCATGCCTAGCATTTAGAGTAGGCTGATCAAACAAATACTTCAGTCCACAATGATCCGTTCTGAGCTCAAATCTCCTGCCCATCAAGTAATGTCTCCACATCTTGAGAGCATGCACTATGGCTGCAAGTTCTAGATCATGAGTGGCATAGTTCTTCTCATGCTCCTTCAATTTTCTTGAATCATAACATATCACATGGTTGTCCTGCATAAGGACTCCTCCAAGCCCTTGTCTGCATGCATCAGTACACACCACAAAATCTTTCTCTGGATCTGCAACCTTCAATACTGGTGCACTGGTGAGGATACTCTTCAACTGCTGGAAGCTTTCTTCACACCTTAATGTCCATTCGAACTTTATCCCCTTCCTTTGCAAAGAAGTGATAGCATGTGCAACTTTGGAGAATCCCTCAATGAATCTCCGATAGTATCCTGCAAGTCGCATGAAAGATCTTACATTTGTCACGTTTCTAGGAGTACGCCAATTCATAATGGCTTCTATCTTTTCAGGGTCCACAGATATACCCTCCCCTGAGATAATGTGACCCAAATACTGAATTCTATCTCTATAGAAGTCACACTTGTTCAGTTTTGCATACAACTGATGCTCCCTGAGCACTTGCAAGGTCAATCTCAAATGCTCTTCATGTTCTCTCTCATTCTTAGAGTAAACAAGAATGTCATCAAGGAAAACAAGAACAAACTTGTCCAAATATTTGCTGAAAACACTATTCATAAGGCACATAAATGTAGCTGGCGCATTTGTGAGACCAAATGGTACCACTACAAACTCATAGTGCCCATACCTTGTCCTGAAGGCTGTCTTATGAATGTCTTCATCCTTGATCCTTACCTGATGGTAACCAGACCTCAAGTCAATCTTGGAAAATACCCTTTCTCCTCTCATTTGATCGAAGAGGTCATCAATCCTAGGCAAAGGATACTTATTCTTCACAGTAACCTTGTTCAACTGTCTATAATCGATACATAACCTGAGTGTACCATATTTCTTCTTTACAAACAGAACCGGTGCTCCCCAAGGAGACACACTCGGGCAAATGTACTTCTTGTCCAACAACTCTTGCAGTTGCATCTTTAGCTCCAGCATCTCCGGTATACTCATCCTGTAGGGTGCCTTGGACACTGGTGCTGCTCCTAGCACAAGTTCAATTGTGAAATCAATGTCTCGCTTTGGAGGAAGCCCTGGAATCTCATCAGGAAACACATCCCTGAATTCCTGCAGCACCTGATAGTCCTCCAACCTGGGAGTTTCATCTCTCATTTCCTCCAAAATCTGAGCTGCATACAACTGGAAACCCTTCCTACAGAACTTCTTTAACTGCATTTCTGAAACTTGCCTCACTGAAATTACCTTTAGAATGCCTTTCACAACTACTAGGTTTCCTTCTTCATTCATGCATTCAAAAGTCTTATTGTAACAATCAAGCTTCACCCTGTGAGCTTCTAACCAATCCATTCCAATGAGAATATCATAGGACCCAAGCGGTAGAACGTTCAGATCTACACACGTGACTAATCCATTCATGACCAATGGACACTTCTCTACAACTTCACTAACCTTTCTCTTAGTTCCAGTGGCTAGCTGAACTAACCAAGACTTCCTATGCTTCACTTTCTTAAAAGCACAAATATCCACTACTCTAGGAGTAATGTAACTGTGAGTAGAACCAGGGTCAATCAAAATAGAAACAGATTGCTCAGCAATCTTACCTGCTACTTCAACTACAGCTGACTGGTGATCTGCTTGGCGGTCCTCCAGTGCTGCATAAATCCTAGGAACTGCCCTTGCTACTTGACCCACTGTTTCTGCTTCTTGAACATTATAAGCTGGTCTTGCACTCTCATTCTCAAGTGGACAATTCCTACGCATGTGGGGTCCTCCACATTTCCAACATTGGAGTGGCCCTCTATTCTGTTGTGGATCCTTAGGCTTTTCTCCGGTCACTCCAACTGGCTTACTCACGGCTTGGGATGGCTGCTTTTGCTGATTCCTGAAACTAGAAGGTTTGAAACCTTTCTTCCTTTGGTCAAACTTCTCATTCTTCTTGTCCTTCCATGCCTTATGGTAATCAGGTTTACCTTTGCTTTGCTCATAGCAATACTTAGCTTTCCTTATTGCTTCTTCAAGAGTCCTAGGTTCATAAAACTCAATTCTATCTCTGTAAGACTGAGGTAATCCACTCAGAAAACGTTGGACCTTCACTTTTTCATCTCTGATGTAGCGAACATACCTCAACAGCTCCAAAAACTTGTTTGCATACTCTTCCACGGTCTGTTGTCCCAATCTCAACTCATGGAACTCCTTAATCTTGTCATCATAATACCTGTCAGAGAGGTATTTCTGCTTGAAATACTTCTTGAACTGCTTCCACTTAAGTCTCCTTTCACTGATCCTCTTTACTTGCTTGAAGTGTTCCCACCAAATGGATGCTCTTCCATTCAAATTGAATATGGCAACTCTTGCCTTCATGTTTCCCGAATAGTCATGTACTTGAAAGTAATTTTTAATACCAAGAAGCCAAGCTTCAGCCTCTTGTCCTGTCTTTATCTCACCATCAAACGTAGGAGGTTTAGCTTTCTTGAATTCATCTCGAGTGCGATCCCTATGGTGTCTCTTTCTTTTTCTTTTATGGGAAGAAGAACTTGAATCCCCACTGGATTCTTCAGAATCAGATGACCCACTAGGAGTCCTTCTCCTTCTCCTAGTACTGCTCTTATTGCCTTTTGGTCTTGCTGTACCTTGTCCAGAGTCTATCTTCTTATACAAGTCTGTCAAACTCTGCAACATTGCAGCATTCAACTGATGCTGCTCTTCCTGGGCTTTAATTAAGCTTCCACTACTAGATTTTGATCCAAAATCCGACGGTTTTTTCCGACGGCGCATGGATTTTTTCTTTTAACCGTGCCAAAAATTAGAAAGCTTAAATTTTTTTTTGAAATGGTGGGGATAAGTGTCGCTTAAGCGACGGCGCTAAAATTTCTATCCTCCTAAGTGTCGCTTAAGCGATGGATATCTTCCTAAGTGTCGCTTAAGCGACGGCGCTAAAATTTCTATCCTCCTAAGTGTCGCTTAAGCGATGGATATCTTCCTAAGTGTCGCTTAAGCGACGGCTCTAAAATTGCTTGATTTTTTAAAATCCAACTACAAGATAAAAGGTGGTCAACAGGGTTTTTACTATGCATGGTTTTTTTGGGGTTAAATAGTTCAATATTTCATTTTGGGAAAATATAGGAAGAGTTTTACTATTAGTATCCTATTCTTTATTTATGATCTAAAAAATAACAACTTCTAGGATTGAACATGAATTAATCTTAGTTAATATCTACCAACAATGAAAATAACACTAATGCCATGTTGGATGTTTTGGTTATCCATATTTTAGGTTCTTGTGCACCAAAATATTGAGTGTAAAGGACTATTAATTATTACAAAATTTTAAGGGGAAAGGACAATTAGTGCATTATCCACTTTGATAAACACATAGAAACTACTACGAGTTCTAAGACAAACATAATTCAAGATTAATGGAAAATATGATGGTAGTACTAGTTGGTTGAGAAGTTAAAAATAAAAAATGACAATTCAAATTTTACCTCACGAATATTTGTTGTAAATTTAATTTTCTCTAGTCATTATCGAGACTCTATTCCAACATGACCCATGTACAAGGATCCTACATAACCATTTTCCTTGAGAAACATTCCTATTTATTATAGTGGATATCCATATAAATTGTTCTATAAAATATATTCTCAAAGACAATGTTATCTCCATCCAACTTCACAAATTTTTCATGTTGTTATAGCTACAACTTTTAGTATTCAAGTAACTAGGATATGATCTCAACATAGTGTACTCTAGGATTGAACATGAATTAGTCTTGGAAATGATCTACCAAGAATGAAAATGGAACTAATATCATGTTGGAAGTTTTGGTTGGCCATAGTTTAGGTTTTACTACACCAATGTTTTATGGGAAATGACTATTAACTATTACAAAGTTTTAAGGGGAAATGACTATTAGTGCATTATCCACTTTCTTAAACACAACAAAAATTTTAATAGATCTAAGAAAAATATGATTTGATTCTCATGAAAAAATATAACAATAGTCCTAGTAGGTCGAGAAGTTAAGAATGTGAAAGGACAAGCAAACCATTACCT
>LPNX010261685.1:73289-126212 GCA_001517045.1 Pseudotsuga menziesii | reverse complement strand
ATTGGTAAATGCAAATAACAGCACTGCGGAAATTAATGTGAAATAAAATGTCTATGGCAAGATAACTACAAATTCTTGATATATACATGTGCTTGTTGCTATTTCAGAGCAACTGGATAGATAGAGCTAACAGAGGGTTAATCTCTGATATATGCTTGTTTCATAAAGCATTCTTGCCTACTTTAACTCCGTGTTTGAGGCACTGATCATTAATGTAATTGTGTAGAGATTGCCCTTGATTTTCAAGTTCGCAGGTAGTAAAGGGCTTTCCCCTTCAAGGTCAACACTCTCCTAAAAAGTTTATGGAAGTGTGACTAAGGTGGCATTGGGTCACATCTCCTTACATTGTTTACTGTACAACTTACCCTGCTAGTTTGTGCAATGATGGATATAATTGGAATTGTTTCAAGTACCTAACGCATAGCCCAAGATGCTTGGAGAAGGTCGCAAAGTGCTATACACAATGTCTAGCTCCTTTTTCAATATGGTATATGTGACTTATAGCTATTTTGTGAAATAGTATTTATCAGTTGGAGTTGTTTTTGTGAATTGTTTGAGTTTAGTTGTTTTAGCTACTGGGTTGTTTCATTTACTCGGCATTTATAAAACTAAATAGACAAATATTTATTAAGGATATTCAGCCATCATTAATACAATGAAAACTGATATCTACTTGAAATGTATATGTTTTTGCTGTATTTTAAATTATAAATATTCTAGTTAAATAAAATCCCATTTCAAGAAATATTATTAAGGTGAGTGAAAACTAAGAAATGTTCAACAATATTTCCATTCGAAAATTGTCTAAATCTTCTCTTTTTGGTATATGTTCCAAAAACAGTTTACGAATCTACTTCACCAAATGTGGTCAACTGTATTGGTGTTTTTTTATACCCAATTTACAATTTTTTTTTTTTTAAATTAACATCCGTCGCTTAAGCGACGCTTATAAGTGTCGCAAATCTGACGCGGTCAACTGTATTGGTGTTTTTTATACCCAATTTACAATTTTTTTTTTTTAAATTAACATCCGTCGCTTAAGCGACGCCTGTGGGTCTAAAAATTTTTAAAAATTTCTGTCATTGTCGCTTAATAAGTGTCGGATAACCGACGATTTAAATTCAAGCGACGGTTAATTAAGTGTCGCTTAAGCGACGGTTGCTTAAGTGTCGCTTAATCGACGCCAAGTTTTCGACACTTCAAAAAAAACCAAAGTGTCGTACATGCGACAGGGAAGTGTCGAAAATCCGACATGACGGCCGTCGGATTTTTGGTCAAATGTAGTAGTGTTCTCATAGTGGCTGCAACATCTGACGGTGTCTCTTGGAATCTCCTTCCATTAGACTCTATGTCATCATTTCTATCTCGGGCATTTTCTCCCATGGCATCTTTTGCTCTCTCGTAAGAATCCTGAGCATCATACCCATCCTGGGTTCTCATACTGAACTGCAACTTACTTACCAACTGCACTACCTAGAATACTTCCCTGGAAGGTGACTATGACTCTGCAATGTGTTAGTAGCACAATCGTTAGATGCATAATATTGATATAAATCAACATTACTTACCTTTCTTGGAATAATCATAAAATTATAAATGCCCAACACACAAAATTTTTCTTCATCAAGGAATGACTGTCTGAAGGGGACGACGGGGGTCAAGGGGGCTTAGTTTTCATGCAATCTGGTGCATTGGATCGCTGCCTCATTTCTCATTTTCAGCCCTGAAAATTCTCTGTAAAACAGCTTGAAATTTCACTGAGAAACAGCTGAAATCGGCTGAGAAATCTCATAGGAAAAAACTCAAAATTTTCCTTGTGCAGAATCGGCTGTCGGCTGTCTTTCTGATCGGCCGTCGGATGCCTTTCGCATCGGGTGGTTTAGTCATTTAGTCATCCGTAACGGCGGCTCTCGGAAGCTCCAATCCTTCTGCAATGGCAGCTCCCCAGAAGTTCCAACCTTCCGCAACGTCGGCTCCCCGGAAGTTCCAACCTTCCGCAACGTCGGCTCCCCGGAAGTTCCAACCCTTCTGCAACGTCGGCTCCCCGGAAGTTCCAACCTTCCGCAACGTCGAGCGTCGGCTAACTCTCGCATCGGACGTCGGACCATTCCTTCTTCCGGCGAACACTAAAAATACTTAGAAAAATTCCAATCTTTCTTTTACTGCGTCGACTGTCGGCGGTCTCTCCAATCGGAAGCCAAATTGATTCGCCGTCCGCAACGGCGGGCGGGAGACTTTACCAATCCGTCCGCAACGGCGAACGCCCACTTTTCCAACTCTTTCGATTTGGCGCTTGCAACAACTTGAACGTCGGACCACTTATCCTTCCGATCGTTCCAGCGCTTAGACAAATTTTCATGGTTTTCCCCAAACGGTTCCGGCGTCGGCGGTTGGATGACTCTTACGTCGGACGCGGGATTGCTTCGCCGTCCATAACGGCGGATGGGAAGATTGTGAAACCTTCCGCAACGGTGGAATTTCACTTCCTCCAATGGCCCGACCGTCCCATACTTAGCCGAATTTTGGAATTTTACAGTCATTCATATCATGACTTCTGCTGGGCAGAATGAAATGTAACCCCCGTTACTGCATCTTGGCGGCTCATGCAGGCCCATGCTGCAACATGAGCTCTGATACCATGCTGTCACGTCCCCATGCCTCCGAGCGGCAAGGAGGACACGATCCAGGGCATTAACCAAGCATACTAACAGCCTCATGAACATGTACAGGAAGTAAAATGGTAAAACAGAATGCTGAAGTAGAATGCATTGAAGCAAAAACATGCACATATACAAATTTTTATCATACATAGTGAAAACATCATCATACATTCAACAAGAATTCAGTCATGCATGCATTTATCATGTCCATTTCATTACAGTAAATTAAGATTGCAGAAGTAGAATGGACAGATTACTTATCTTATGAAAGCTTTGCTCCGCAACCAGCTACGTCGCTGCAACGTTCCACCCAACCATAGGCCAGTGTGCTCCTTAATCTCTCAGCAACGCTGCCACCCCCGAGCTGGGCATGATTCTCCAAGGAATAAGGGAACTAGCAGGCTGACACATAGCCAAAGATAACCAAGACACAGCCAAGCCAACTCAGTTGGGTTTATCAGGCCATTAAGGAGCTGGAGAAGGAAAATTGCTAAGCTGATGAGCTCATTACAGAGCCAAGAATACCTACTCTAGAACTAGCCTAACCTCTAAGACACCCATCCACACCCAACACAAGGAATCAGTCCCTTCTCTGCTACACAGTCCCTCAGACCCTGCATTCCCTTCCAGTGCTATTCAGGGGTGATGGAGAAGAAGGCCGGCCCTCTAGTTCTATCTGTGTGGTTTCTAGCACCAGGTTTATCAAGCAACCAAGCCAAAATCCTTACTCCTCACATAGTCCAAAGACCAACCATTGCACTCAGGCAATCAATTTAGCTATCACAGCTTGAACAAGAAAAACGAATTACACAGCCCCATACGTAACAACAAAAACAGCTCACCACACGGGGGAAAAACACACAGTCCTGAAGCTTATCAGTGAGCATAACTCACAGCAGGGAAAAACGTCCCAAATAGCCTGTGCGTGAGACCCATAGTCGGTGAGACAGCCAAAAACGTGAATGGCCCTTCACAGCCATGGTAAAAACACATGAAACTACAAAAACGTGAATGACAAATGTAGCAGCAGCTCCCAAATCGTGAGGAAAACAACCCAATCCCTGGCACTACAAAAACGACCTCCCCTCCATGGGAAAAATGAAGCCAACAGCCAAAAAAACGTGGAAGGAAAAACACAGGAAAAACTCCAGCTGCTCCCAAAATCCCCAACGTGAAGGAGAATGGTGAGGAAAGTGGAAAATGTGGATGTATGGCAGAATGGCATACGTTTTTGGGAATTTTCCTTGCCAAGGAAGTCAGAACACGTTTTTCAAAAATGGGTCTCTGTCCAATTCGAATTTTTTCCCATACTCTTCCCATTCCATGCAATAACTAACTCAACCACATTCTGGCAGAAATAAATGATTGGGGAAAAAGACAAGAAAGGTAGTTGACAGTTTGATGGATTTTCTCATAGACATTTGGCTTTTCCCCATTGGCCAAGGTTTAACAAATTTCACCCCCCCTTTATCCTTAGTAAATCATGCCCCATTCGATTTAGTTTCCGCGACCGTAGCTGGTTGTGTCAATTAGTTAATTATGATGCATATTTACATGATGGTCAACATAATATATGCCGCATGCCCCGATATACCATCGGTGACAAATTTAAATCCAAAACATAGCATTGTCGATCAATGGTGGGGCTTTGGCCTTTAGCTCCGCACCATGATCATTACAATATATATACATCATATACATCTAGTGCAACGGGGTCAAAACCGGGGCATTACATCCTTGAAGCTTGGAAGTTGTGCCAAGCTGTCACCAAGATATTGTGGGTCGTTTGAAGTGCTTGAAAGAATAGGGCCAGTTGCATATAGACTTGCATTGCTTGATAGCACTAGAGCTCATAATGTTTTTCATGTTTCTTTGCTTAAGAGATATGTACATGATCCTAAACATGTGATAAATTGAGATGTGATTCAGGTGGAACCCGAGGGAGAGTTCCGAACCGAGCCAATGCGCATCCTCGACAGGAAGGTCACAATTCTCCAGAACCAGGCCATAGGTTAGGTAAAGGTGTAATGGGAGCACTATGGACCTGAAGAGGCTACGTGGGAGCTGGAGGATGCCATGCGACTGGCACATCCATTTTTGTTCAATTCTACGGAACACTGAGTCGATACCAGTGTAGCATTTTGTTCAATTTTGTAAAGCACTGAGGACAGTGCTATTGAAGGGGGAGGGGAATGTAACACCCTGGTTTTGACCCTGTTGCATTAAATGTACATGATGTATATATTGTAACGAATCGTGGTGTGGAGCTAAAGAAAAAAGCCCCACCATCGATTTGGTTGTGTTATGCTGCAGTGAAGGGAATCGTTGCCGATGGTATATCATGGTATACAACACATTAAGTTTTGTCATCATGTAAATATGCATTTTAATTAAATGAACCCAACCATCTATTCTCACTGCAACCATAATGAAAAGGGCATGATTTTCCTAAGGATAGGGAGGGAGAATTATCAAACCTTGAGCCTATGGGGAAAAGCCATGTGTCAACTATTAAACCCCTTTACTTGTCAACCACCCTGTTTGATTTCCTCACCTTCCCCTATCTTATCCAACAATCACCTTAAATGTTCTGCTGAGTAGTTGGGGAAGTTATTGTTGGGGAGTGGAGTGTGGCAGGATTGTCAGTCCTTGCCTACACACACACTCCACCAGAAAATCAAACCTCAAGTTGGGAAGAAGAAGCAAACTCTCCATTATTCCACTCTCACCATGACTGCAGGGGCACACTCCCGCACTTTCCCACTCGCCATTCTCCATTGTCGATCATCCTCACGCAGAGGGACGTCCTGTTCTGGGGAGGAGGATTCTTTTCTATTTGGTCTCACACAGCCAGAAGGAGAGCCGTTTTGGCTGTCATTCACATTCTCTACCGAGGGGTATTAGGTGTGTTTTTCCATCTGGATTTCGGGGTCTGTGTGTAAAGTTTCCCTCATGCACAGGTTGGGAGTCTGTTTTCTTCCCCATTGCGGTTTGTGTAAGTTTCCCTATGGCTTCATTATTGAGAACAGGTTGTTGTTTCCACATATTTTGTTGGTTGTGTTGTTTCTACGTGTTGGGCTGCTGTAGGTTGTTATGGAGTCCTTTTGGCCACGATAGGGCCACGAATGACCCAGGATTTGTTTCCCCTGTCCAAGCTGCGATTGCTGGTTGACTGCATGCATGTAGTGGTTGGTATTCGAACTGTGTTGGGAGTGGGGGATGAGGGCTTGGTTTGCTTGACAAACCTGGTGGGTTTGGAAACCACACAGACAGAGCTAGAGGGTTGGATTTCTTTTCCACAACCCCTGAATAGCACTAGAAGGGAGGTCATGGCCTGAGGGACTGTGTAGCAGAGAAGGGACTGATTTCGTTGTGTTGTGTGTGTGTGGGTGTCCTAGAATTGAGCCTAGTTCCGGTGTATGTGTCCTTAGCTCTTCAATGAGCTCACCAGCTTAGCATTTAGCCTTTCCCAGCTCCCAGATGGCCTGATAAACCCAACTGTGTTGGCTTGGCTGATCCATTGTTTTCCTAAGAAACCCAACTGTGTTGGCTGGCTATTTTGTTATCCTTGGCTATGTGTAAGCCTGCTGGTTCCTTATTCCTTGGGGAATCATGCCCGGCTCAGGGGTGGCAGCGTTGTTGAGAGATTAAGGAGCACACTGGCCTATGGTTGGGTGGAACGTTGCAGCGATGTAGCTGGTTGCAAGACAGTTCTTATAAGATAAGTATTCTTGACTAAATCTATTTTGCAATCATATTTACTGTTAATGAGTTATGATGATGGACATGTTTATTGCTTGTATGAACGTATGTTTGCTTCCGTTGTATGATAAATAATTATATATCTGTGCATGTTCTAGTTCAAATCATTTTGTCTCAATTGTATGTTTTGCTTCCGTTGAGTATATGTATGTTTAAGCATTTGGGTTTTTATATGTATGTACATGTTCATGGGGCTAATTTCCTGGATGTTTAATGGTTTGGTAGCGTCCTCTTCACCAGTCGGAGGGTCGGGGACGTTACAACAAAGGATTATAGGCCTAAATTGGTATGGGGAGTCCACACCTTCACTTTTGGGGATCAGGGTGAGAAAGGTTGCATTGAGGGCCAACTGAATTCTCTTGTAAACCCTAGAATCCCCCACTCTCCTCCACACATCCATCTTAACCATCTCCCAAAAACGATGGAAGAAGTTCATTGTGAAACCATCCAGGTTGGGGGCATTCTCTTCTGTGATCTGGAAGACTGCTTCCTCCACCTCATTGAGAGTTATTGATTTTTTCAAAACCTCATTCTGCTCATTAGTAACCAGGGGAGGGATGAGTCGTGTTATTTTCTCAATATATTCATGTCTATTCTATCTTGGATCACTCATAATATCCAAGAAGTGTTGATTCATAGTGGTTTTGATTTCGTCTCTGGTCTCCACCCGTTCTCCCCTTGCATTCTTGAGTGCAAAAATATTATTTTGAATTCTGTTCTAGATAACCGAGTGGTGAAAAAAAATTGTGTTTCTCTCTCCTTCCTTCAACCATCGATTCCGGGATTTCTGACACCATAGAATTTATTCTTGTTTTTCTCATTCCTCTATCTTAGAGCAGAGGCTAAGTTCCTCCATTTTTCATTCCATGGAATATCCTTCATTTTTCCCAATGGATTGGATCTCCTGAAGGAGGCTTTCCAGAATTTTTTTTGTCTGAGAAGATATTACCAAATTCTTCGTTATTCCACTTTGAGGTCCTTCAATTTCTGTTGGAATTTGTACATACTTGGTTCCTCTCCTTCACTCAACTCTTCCCACCACAGCTTGATTTTTTCATCAAAATCCAAGTGCTCCATCCAAAACTGTTCAAACCTGAAAGGTTTTTTAAATTGGGAACCCATACCACTCCACATTAGTTCAACTGGCCAATGGTCTGAAACCATACTAGGAAGTGTTAGACAATTGATATCACTCCCCAGTTCTATGATGGATTCTGTAACCATAAAGCGGTCCAGTATGGATGCAATGTGTCTATCCCCCGTTCTCTTATTGTTCAAGTGAACCAATCTTCCCTAGGAATGATGTCCACAAGGCCCAGTTCCTCAATGGTTTCTATGAAGGTTTCACATTCCTCCTCCATCCTACGCATTCCCCCCTTGTGTTCCTCCAAAGAGGTGATGAGATTGAAATATCCTCCTACCACCCAATGGATATTAGCCATTCCTTCCCTAAGTCTTTTGAGGGATTGGAGGAAGTCCCTCGTTTTCCCTGCATTATGAGGTCCATAGACATTCGTCACTCCCCCTGGAATTGGAAAAACTTCCACCTTGAACTCAGCCGATAGATAGTACCGAGTCCCTTGTAATCCTTCCAAACTCACTCGAGTAGGGTCCCAAAGTATTCCTAAGCCTCTAGAATACCCTCTTGCATCCAAACCCATCCATTCACTTCTCGTCCAGATTTTCTTACTTAGGTCTTGGATTTGAGTCGCCAAACACTTTGTCTCCTGCAAAAATACTATGGCCAGCTTTTTCTTCTTAATGTTTTTATTTAGTATCTTAATTTTCCGAGAGCTATTTAAGCCCCTGATATTCCATGACAAGATCTTCATTGGGGAAACTCACAGACCTAGCAAAGCTTTAATGGTAGGGTATTGAGCTTACTCTACCAACCGCTTGCCTACTTCTGCAGCCCTGTGTTTATTTGTCTTCCTTCTTGTCTTCTTAGATGGTTCCTCAAATTTCCGTTGTGTTTCCTTATGAGATCCAGAACTGATCCCAAGTTGGTTCGACAAACAAGCCTTGATGATTTATTCTTTTAATAAGATTACTTGTTCCTGCAAGACATAACCTTTCCCTTCTGCACAGGCCTGTTCAATTCCTTCTAGACCTATATTGCCTATGTCCATATCCTAGGCCTCATCCCTTGAGTAAGATCCGGCCCCCTTTCACCCCTTAGCTTCCCCTGCCTCCTCTTTTATCACAAAAGCATAATTGAGTTTCCCCGCTTGGGATAACGTACCTCGATTTTCCATCAGAAACTATTCTAGGTTTTCCTCCTTATGATCTTCCAGAGCCTCAAACTTGTTTGACATCGCTACCTTCTTATGCACCTCCTAGTTGTCTTTCTTTCAACTTCGTCTTTTCCGTGATGGGACTCTTGTAAGCCTTTGTTCTTGTTGCTCCTGATTTGTCTTTGGGTTGTTCATTGGACAATCCCTAAATAAATGGTTGTATTCATGACATCTTGGGCACCAAAAAGTTATATGTTCATAATCGAGGGTTTGCATCCAATCTTCATCCTCCCATGAAATTCATATTGTTTCTGGTACCTCTCTGGATAGATCCATAAAAACACAGATCCTCGCATAGGTTGTATAGCATTGGATCATTTTTTGTTATGGGATCTTAATAAATTTTCTCAGATAATTCCCCAAATCCTCCAAAATTTCTGGATCCCAATACTCACTAGGAAGGGAATACAACATCATCCACACTGGGGTTATTCTCATATGTTCCTTCTCCATATAGAACTTCTCTTTCCAAGGTCTCAAGAAAAGGCCTATCGAATAATAGAAGTATGGGCCTCCCTCAAAAACTCGATTCCTATCCTCCAAACTGATGAAATAGATGGTAAAGAACCCTTTGGAACCCAGATGGAGATCGTAATGACCCTTAGGTTTCCAAGTCCAGTTGATCCACCCGAATAGGGCCTTTTCCGAGGGTTGCATACCCACGAACTTCCCTATCAATGCAAGATCTAACATATACTGGATCCACTCCCTAATCTTCGAGGATCATACTGTCATTGATGGAATCAGGGCTGCTTTTGGCATGCACTTCCATGGTTTCCTTATCATTGATCCCCTTGCTTGATTCTGGCCATGATCTATATCTATTAGGATATCCCTAATTTTCAAACCTTTCGAGTCAGGATTCATGGAGGCTTGCCCACCTCCCCCTTTCCCTCCACCATCTTCCGTCAGACCATCCTCCACCAGAAATCTCCACTAGGCCTTCATCCTCTGTTTCCTTCCTAAGACAGTAGCCTATTCCAATAAATGAAGTTATCTAAGGTGGTGGTTGATACTTAATTTATATTTCATTAAGTAAAGATATATGGATTGAATGTTAGTGACAAAGCCTCATTAATATTCCACTAAATGAAGCTAGAATTTAGCTAAGGTGGTAGTTGATAGTTAATCTATATTCCATTAAATGAAGCTTATGGTAATGGCGGTAGTTGATTCATTTTGATTCTTGTTGGGAGGAAATCATAGATAATCATTCCATATATGTTGGGCAAGAACCATAGATAATCATTATGTAGATTCATTGTATCTAGACCTTCACTACCACTACTTCAACATGTATATTCATTGTATTAAGTCTTTAATGCAAAGCCTACTTCAACATAAGAACAACAATTGCCCAACTTAGTGATACTATTTTGGTTCTTTATAAACCTCCATTTATAGTGTGTTCAAGCCAAACTACCTAACAACCAGCTACAGTAATAACCTGTGCAGCATATAGACTGAAGGTTCAGTCCCAACTTATCATTAGAAAAGGATTGGGGACAAATTTGTAATCTTCAACAATGTTGCTAATATCTCACACACATTTGATCCAAGTCTCCAGCCAAACTCAAAGAGGTGAAAAATTCACACTCGAATTTGGTTAGGGACTTTACAGTGGTATCAGAGCTATGCATCTTGCAAAGGGAGAAATCGATGAAAAGTTATTTCATATTCTACATACATGGGTCAAAAAAGATGAAGACAACTTAGGAACACTTAAAAAAGTTGTTACAAGTTTCTTAGGAATATCAAAAGAATCTAACAACATTGTTCGAGCACCCTGAATGGTTGGAGCCTTACTTATTGGTGGGGAAGAAAGAGGAGGGGTTCAAATATAAAAGGATTGGTGACAAGGATACCTCATCTCATTACGGATGCTTGGCATAAACCTAGGATGACTTCTTGGAAGTGAACTCATCTACTCAGGTTGAGGATGTGTTCAATGAAGTTGACAAAACCATAGTCGTCCTTCCATCATTAGAACTATCTTATGAGGATAATGACACTGATGCTTATGATGGGTGCACTAATTGTACTTATGATGATTATGATGGGCTTGGTGCAGAGTTGGGTTTTCCATATTCTTCATCATCCACAATAAGGACCCAGCCTTCGATGGAACCCAAAACACATGAGTATGTTAGTGACATGTGTGTTTTGAGGAAGGAGCGTCTCATGACATTTCCACTCGAGAAGCATTTAGAGTTGCATGGGTTTAAGGAAAGATTTGACATGGAGGGTTGCGACCAAATGCTTGTTTTTCATTTTGAGGATCCTGAGCTTCCTATGTGGAATAGAGGCTTAGCCATGAAGGAGGTATTTGAGCACATCCCGTGTAGTCCAACCAACATGGGTGTATATGCATCAATGGATTGCGTGGAAAAATATATGACCGATATGGAGACACATTGGGATACATGCTCATTTGACTTTAGTGGAGTATTGACTATAGTGACGCATACATCATACCTGGTGTCACATGATGTTATAGTTTCATTAATCGTATATAAGAGGGTACTCATACATATTGTTGTGTACATTGGAGCTTTGGGTTGTTTCCTCCAGGGAGACCTAGTGACAGAGTCATTGAGCATACCATTGACTTGAGGTTGCCTTGGATTGAGGAGTGGATGGGTGAGCCTCATATAGTAGTACATCCCTCGATGAATGAGTTTCAATGGGGATATCAACAAACTAGGGATAGAGGGTTGACTACTCACAATGTTTCCTTCAAGTGTTGTTATGAGCTCTTGGTCACGCCATTGGGACTGACTAATGCACCTGACATTATCTAGTTTTCGTCACCATTATGGAGGATTTGGTTGTCCTTCTTTGATGCTTCCATTATATGCAACATGTCTTGGGAAGATCACTTGAGATGGTTGGGTGAGTCATGGGGTGGTATGGACACGACCAAGATTTATCATTTGGACTATCTAGTCAATGTGCAAGGTGCACAGGATGAGATTCAGGATGTGCTAGATCGATGCACATATATTGCAGCTAACAGAGTAGGGGATGACATTGTACGCTACAAAGCTCATAGATGTTTATCCCCTGAGTCCTCACTTTTGGATAAGATCATGAGAGTTACCAACATAGTACAATAACAATGAGTAGGAGTTGGGTTTAATGGACTCCCTATTTGGTGGTAGGACCCAGTCATTCATCTGCACAATGGATTGTTTCATATTGTACAGGTGATCGCTAGAGCTGTGATGATGATCGGTAAACTATATTGTGATGTTAGTGGAGGAGAGGTTGAGACTTCCTCTTTATGGCAGTGCAAGCTTTATTTCCTTGTATTCAAAAGTAAGACTAATAGTGGGGTTGTTATATTTGAGATGGCCAAGCTTGGGTGCATGGAGGAGTGGTCTTTTGAGGGGTTTATGCAGCTTATGATTGCTTTGATCATTAGGGGCATTCATATGGATTGATATGTTAGCACTAAACAGACTAGCGCTATATGTAGAGGGTGTTGCACGTCCTACAGTTTAATGCAGGAACCGGGTGACTTCACCATTTCGAACGTTATGCCTGGTGAGCAAAGTAACATTGATGCATTCTTCGACCATTTCTAGTGAGTAATGGGGAAGCACTTGAAGCCAACTCACGACTTGTCTATGGAGAGAGGTCTAACGAATGACGGCCTGTAAAGTTCAATTCCGAGCAAAATCGTCGACTGGTTAGAGAAATCTGATTTCAGTTTACTTAGACACAGCGTTGCATCTTCAATGTTGGTCAATGGTCAGCAATGAACCCCACACGGTTTATGGCCGCATGCCCACGGACAACATTGGAATTCGATGATTTTGTTAATAAATTTCATTTTTTTGTTTTTTCAATCGACGGTCAGCCTCAGAAATACCTCCACAACATTTAAATTATGTAAATTTAAACGTTTAAGGTACACGTAGACCCACATATGGTATATTCGCCGAAAGACACAATAAAACAAAGAGGAATTGGTCAAAAATAATTGTAAGTACACGTACAGCATGGACACACGGTTCAGTAATTGGTATGCAATTGTACAAGCGATTAGATACAAGTAAGCTAAACTCTATATCATTGGTATTTAAAATTTGGTGAGATTTTTTATCAAAATTTGGTGGAAATTGTTTAAATGGTAGTTTTCAATAATTAAAATTGTATAGTCCGGAAGTACCAAATGTAATGAATCAGTTTTTATACTAAAAATTACAATTTCAACACTAAAAATCTTATTTTTAACAACAAATCATGTTACCAAATTCCAACCAAACTTACCAAAACAAAATCAAATAGCCTAGAGTTTAGCCTACTCCGATTAGAAGAAATCTGGTTGTCTTCCATCCAAAGGAAAGGAAAAATAATATTTTACCGGAGCGATACCATTCTCCTCGCCTATCGGCGGGCCCTTCTCCTTTTGACAGGACTTTTGGTAGAATTCCCTCGACCATAATCCTAAAAGACAAAACAGTATGACCCCACTTTCAGAATTGTCTGTCATCGAAAGAAAAGGAAACAAAATTGTCGGATGCAGCGTTCTCGTCGGCGGGCCTTGGCCCTTCTCCTTTTGACCGGACTTTTGGTGGAATTCCATCCGCCATTATCAATATAAACGACACTATATAACCCGCGTTCACACAACAGTTACATTCCCTGGAGGCTGGGCGTATCCCAAATACGACGGCAAAGAGTAGTGCAGTCTGATGGTGAAATGATCACACCCTACTAATGTCATATTCATGGCCTAAGTCTGGTTGTCGTTTACTCATATTTTCAATGAAATAATGTCTGCCAGTGGGCCATTGCCATGGAATTTACTAGAACACCCGTGATACACACGAAACACAGTTGTGGAGTCTACGAATGAGAAATGTTCAGGATCCTTTTCTGTTCGGGCATAGGATTCTGGGCGCCAAGACTCGAACGAAAGAACGTGGAAACGAGCCAAAATCTATCTAGAGTCCGCGGAACTGAAATATTATGAAATCACATTAATTCTTACAGCGAAAGGAACAACGAAATCTTCGCTGAATTTTTAATTGGCAGTGGTTGATTCATTTTTATTTTTGTGGGGAGGAAATCACATTTTTATTTTTGTGGGGAGGAAATCAAAGAATCTAATTTTATGGGCGAATTTTAGCCAGTGGGTTATTTTTCCATGTTTTTTCTCCAAAAAATATTCTCCATTTTGCATTTTTTGAAACCCTGTTTTGCTCAATTTTGATCGGGTAAATTTTTTTCACCCTAAAAATCGCCAAATTATTATATAAACGATATAAAATCCTTGGAAATTAAAATATTTTTTGAAAAATATGGCCAATCATTTTATAGTTTGCGTTTTAAGAATTGGTAATATTCGCCAACATTTATACACTTTTAAATAAATATGGCTCCTTAAAATCATCCTTGTCAAAGATAATTATTCCACCTTCTTCCCACCATGCACCGTTCAAAATTGAACCCTTTCAAGCCCTTCAAAAGACTCTTCCTAGACCTGTAAAGTAAAAATTGTCCTTAAAAAAAAATTAAAATCTGAATTTTACTTTTCCAATTAAGAAGGACATAATTTATATCAACATTTCAAAAGAAGGGCAACATTTGAAATTATCCATCCATATAAATTTCTCAAGATGTTGAAATTCCTATTCTATACAGTTCAACTCATCTTTCAAAATATTGGAAACATGATAAATTATAATCAGTCACTCCTTAGGTGTGTAAGATGACCAATAATTCATTGATGACTACAAGGCACTAGCCATCTAGATGTCACTCTGACTCCCGAGTTCCTTGGGGTTGCAATCTAAAGTGTGACAATGTGTCAACAATTACGACTATAATAAAAAAGAACAACTACTAGGTCCGAAACGGGCTCAAAACTTTGTGCCTACTACCTATGTGAACCTCGCTACCAATGTCCACTTTTTTTTTGTCAAAATGAAATTCAAAAGGCCGGTTTGATGAGTCCTCCTCTACAAGAGTTCATTTCTTGCATGAATATCATGGACTCATTACAACTATTAACAACATTCAATGTGAGGAAAATACAAATACTGACATGTAGCTAGGATCACAAACTGTGCTGAGGTCGATTTATGCATTGCTATAGAGAGGTGTCATTGGGCACACAATATGGAGAAACAATGGTTATTAATAAAATTAAAAAAAACAATTGTTGGCTCAAGAATAGTCTTCAATTTGATGGGTGGCATGATCGTGATGCAATCTCCCTCCGTCCTTCCAAATATTTGTGGTTTCTCACAATATTTGTCCTCAGCACCACCAAAATACATATAAAATTTACTTTTCTTCACATCCTCTTCCCTTTAAATCCTCATCTCATAGTCATAACTAAGGATTATTATGCATTCACATCCTCACCTTATAATACGAATTGGGTCAAGGCACAGAGACAACCATAAAATATTAAATGTGTCAAGATGTAAAGAGTAGGAGACAACTATAAGTAAGTCTTATATTAAATTTACCATATAAGTCTTTAAGTAACACTATCAACTGAGATTTGACATGTTGGATTGTTGTGATCTTCTTATCACTCCTCACCAATGTGATTACAAGGAATTCTTTGAAGGTGAAGTCCATAATTTTAGGTCTTCTTCCTCATTATCATCCCTTTTGGTAAGACAATAAAGAGGGCAGTGGCATGCATCATCGGGGAAAACAATTTCTACATATACGTATACACATTAATTGTTTTCATTAAATAACTTAGATTCCTACCAGTGACTGTCGATTCACTGAATCGTGGACTAGTACTAAACACAACAAATTTTAGAGCCTCGAGCCGTTTATTACTCACACCTAGAACTTTCTCAAATCTAGCCATTAATAAACTTATTTTGGCATTTTGGTTCAAGTTAAAAGGCGGATTGTTGAGACTCAGACATGCCTGAGTTGCAAGGATTCAATTGAATTAGGCTTGATTCCATTGCCCCTCCATCCCATACATGTATGCTCTCACGATAAGTGTTGAAAAAAAAAATTGATGCCCTGACCCTGGTTATGCTAGCTTTGCTAACTTGCTTGGTATGTAGGAAATTTTATCTTAATGTTTTCCAAGTTGTGTATTATTTTTTCTTAGGTGCCCAATCCTTATCATTATTATATCTCTTAAGCTTGGATTGCATGTGGAGCCCCAATATGGTTAAGACATAGTCTAAGTAGTTTTTTTTGTATAATGAAGTGTGCTCCAACTTGAAAAAATACAATAGAATAGTTGTTATGTTACTCTATTGTAAAGTTAATGATACACATATGACAACTTAATGTGTTCAAAACAAGTTTTATTGAAAATATATCATTTTTTCATGTAAATACTAAGGGGTGCTCAATTGTTAAAATTTGTAAAAATTTGAAAGAATAATATTATTTTTTGCATTTTTTTTTCTAGAAGGATTTAGTTAGTTTATACTTGTCAATTAAAGTACAATTATTTATATTGCCCTTCATCTTTGAAGGGATCCAAGAATAAATGGCCTTCCAATTAAAATTAAGGCACACCCTTCAAATTTGATCACTGCCACCGTGACTTATTTGAACTCTTGTAGTTCCAACCCTAACTTCATTTCGTCCTTTTGGGAAATTGTTTCTTTTGTTCTATTTCAAGCGGCAAGTGTCAGTCCAAGTTTCCTGAAAGTGCTTGATGGTTTCTTCCATGTTTTATAACTTAACTTGCCCACTTGGTTTGGATTTGCAATCTTTGATGTTGAAACCAGGGTGGGTTTGACCTATCTATATTTTTTGTTGAAATTGGAAGTGTGCTCATCACGTATGAACAACAAGGGACTGTTGAATCTAAACAACCCAAAGATAGTGATTCTCAAGGAGTAGATCAGGAAGGAGTATGAGACTAAGAACAACACCAATAATTAGCATGTACTTCACCTCCTAGCACAAACCAAAAGTCACATATGATGGATACAAACAATGACATGGATGAGCATAACCTTGACAATAGGAAAGATGAAGAGAAGGACCAAGGGTATGACAAAGGCGAGGAGGAAAACGAAGGAGAAGAAAGGGAGAAATATGAGGACCTGAAAATGGATGATGCACCAAAGGAGCCAACTCAAACTTCAAATCTCACATTTCTAGTCATGGGACCACTACAAGGAGAGCGTCCCATTTCATCTAGAGTACCTTTGGAGGAAAACGAAGGAGAAGAAAGGGAGAAATATGAGGACCGGAAAATGGATGATGCACCAAAGGAGCCAACTCAAACTTCAAATCTCACATTTCTAGTCATGGGACCACTACAAGGAGAGCATCCCATTTCATCTAGAGTACCTTTGGATCCCCAAGCGGTAATACAAGTAATTCCACAACTGATACAAGACAAGGAGCATGATTTCTAAATTATGTAGGCCCATTAGTTGAACTTCAACATTGTTGAATAGATCACTACCGACGTACAGTAAAAAGAAGAACCGCAACTCTCAGAATGTGTGGTACAATGGAGAAGGACTACACTAAATCCTGTTGTCAACCATTAGGGTTATAGATTCACGAACAACCCTTGGCTCATATGACCCGACAATGCCACTCCATTACCAAGCATACCGTCCATTGGAAATCTAATGTAGTTGACAATCGTACCATATCATCATGAAAGTGTTCAAAAGAAGTCTCATAGAGGGCTTAATAATGACTCAAAAATTTGATAAAAGTCCCTCGGGGAGTTATAGAAGAAATTATCAGAATTGGGGGTAATTAAGGGAAGGTCTTTGAAAATGCTTAGAGAGAAATTAAAGCGTTGTGATGGGAACAAAAAATTGAGCAAGAAAGGAGACAAAATTGATGTGTTTGAAACAATCAAAGCATAAGTCACTATGGACAACCCATCATCCTCCTAATCTCAATTTCTCAATTGTTATCAATTTTCATTGTCTACCATGCATTTGCACTAATGATATCATGATGAGGCGACAGGTTGTCGCGAGGTTATTGTAGTAGACACTACTGCATATGGAAAAAAATCTGATGTTCATTCGTTGGATTATCAATATAACATCAAGAGTTAAACAATGAAAACGAGCCTCCAACAATCGTCGGTGTAATTTAATTGACTATCCGACACTTGATTTTTCATTGGATATCTGACATCAGGAACATTAAACAGCCAAAACATGTGGGAACTCATTCACGTAGTGTTTTTTGGACATTTTTGTGTTAACCATTGGATATCTGACGACCATCCGTCGTCTACCCGATGTGTGTTTTTCAGATAACCGATGCAATAAATTTATCGACATGTCAACTTTTCGATGGTATCTAATGTCGTTCTATTGGTTAGTCGATACAATACCTTCATCAAATCATCGGCTACCCGATGCTCGTTCGTCAACTACTCGATGGGATTTTGTTGGCTACTAGATGCATGCAATTTTTCAAACTATCTGCTAGCCGAAGTAAACACATCTGGTAGTCAATGAGATTGCATTGGATACCTGTCAGCTAACATGTATAAGTTTCGTCGGGTGCTCGATGAATTTGCGTCAGGTATCTGATGTTGTTCCTTTTTTTATTGTCGCTTATCTGATGAGGTTTAGTTATTGATTGCGAGAGAACCGAAATATTAATGTTGAATATCCGATGAACAACATTAGAAATAAAATGACCTTCCCATAAACTCTACGACGACGGTGTTGTGGTTTCGACGCTGAGAACTGTCAAATGTTCAATGGATAACTGTCCTAAAATAAAATAATATAAAAATTCATTTGGAAGCTTCGTGCAAAAGCAGCATGTTCATTAGTAAGGAACACCATGTGTGGCATGGACTTTATGTTTCATCCCTTTAAACCTATTGGGATTGACTCCCACTTTGCAATAAATGGGAAAGGAATTGACTACCATTCTTGTTAAGAGTGCGTGTGTAATGTGTGAAGTTCGCAAAATGAAAAAAAAAATAAGTGGACAAATTCTAGGTGTGTGTATGAGAGAATAGGAAACGATAGGCCATTTTGGAAACAAAGGGATCACTTTGATTCATAAAAGATCCAGATCACTAAATGGGCCATCCCTTATCTCAAACTTACATATATTTGTACAACATGATAGAACACATTGCATCCCAATGTTGCTATCACCAACAAAAGCAACCTTAAGCATCTCCAAACACTTTCCATAAGTACCAATCAACTGAAAGGCCTTGTTTGAAAGTATACCACTCAAAGACAAACATTGCAAACTTTTACAGTAATGAATAATAGCTTCAAACCCTTCATACATGAGTTTCTTTTTCACGTGAATATTTTTTGGACTCCATCATATGCAAGCATAATCAAGTGACAAGTGAGAATTTTTGTTTCTTACAATAGTGACCAACGTTGCATTTGTTCTTTTATAAAAGAAATGATGGGATAGAGGTGATTTTAGGACAACACCTTGAAGTAGTAATAAGGTCGTCCTCAGTCACAATGCCTTAATCATTAGGTTTGATGGAAAAGCATGATGTTCCTACAAATGATTTCAAGTTGATGCAACCATTTCAATCCATTTATCTTCAATTTACTCCAATACATGCAATTGCTAACAATTATAAGTCTAATGTTTAGCCAAGATAAAACTAGAATTTGAGATACAACTAGTGAACTTCCAAATAGCCTGATGGGATATCTTGAGTGATTGACTACTTTAAGATTCATGTAGGAGGTATTGGGGTCAATCATTGTGCTCGCTACCTTTGTTACATTGCAAAGTTTTATTTGGAAAGTGAACCTCGAGAAGGTTATACATAATTCCAGAATTGAAATGACTAAACATGTGTGTGTGGGGAAGATAAAGAAAGTGAGAGAGAACCCAACATTAGGTATCTAGACCGTTTAACTCTATTAATTTTAAAGCATAAAATAATATTTCATGATTACAAACAAAATTGCTAATGCATCATTAGAAAAATGAACATTTCAACAATAGGTCGTGCAAAGTCAAGACATCAACTATAACTATTGTAGTTTTTTACAATGGCTAAGGAGCTTAATAAGTTCTGCTCTTTGAATTGTTGCATAAATCAATTTTAGAGAGGTCAAATTTGAAAAAAAATAAGCAGACTAAGGGAAGATAGCTAGGTGAGACCTCCAAAAAACCAAATAAGCTTTGAAGTCATTGGCAATCACCAAAGGCAAGGGACTTGAGCTTAGGATATTATTCAAAGCATGGCTCTTATAGGTGTGCACCTATACCCAAATCCTCTAGCTATGGGACATGAATCAAAAGTTGGAGCATCTCTTGTGGCACTAAATGATTCAATTTAAACTCTAGGGGGTAGTACAATCTTGGTAATATTATCTCAAGGGATCCAAAGTTCACCTTGCTATTCAAACATCCAAATTTTAATGAAACAAATGATATACATGAATTTGGAAAATGATGTAGTAAATGGATACCATGATTTAGACCGCCATTCTTTTGCAATTTGGTGTTGTAATATGCTTGAATAGGTCAAAGAGAACACATAATTATCTATCAAAGGTAAGGGACAAGCACATCATATTTTAGATCAAATTTTTTTAGCAACTCGTAAACTTTTCACTTTTTAAAGTTACCACTACCAGTTGCGGGTACTAGTTGTTCATTACTTACACAAAATGTAACTTTACACATGTTGCTAACACATGATCATATGTCAAGAATGAGTAATATCTTGATTCATAGAAAAGTAAGAAAGAATATATCATGACAAATCATTATTTCAAATAATGAGGTGAGCTAAAAGGAAGTAGCAACAATAGACTAAAATAGAGTGGAAATAAATGAGATGCAAATTTATTAAGTGTGTAGATAACAAAATGGACATAGGAAAATTTGAATGGCCTAGTATTCAAGACAATATTTGGAAAAAAATTATAATTATCAAATAGACTCAATCTCCAATTAATTTTCATCTCTTTCAACGTTAACACTTTGAAGAGGTCTGTGTGTTAAAGTTGAAACATATAGTAACAATAACATGTAAATGACAGTAGCAATAGTATGGCTATTTACACAAAATTATAAGAGCAATAATAGATTTCTCTAACAATACAAAAGAACAATTCTTATTACTTAACAAATAAAATGACAAAATTACTATGTTGTATAGTATAGTGGGCTTCATAACTAACACTCCAATGCATAGATTATTTTAAGGGTGAATTATATTCCATGGGTGAATTTGAAGGAGTGACCAAAAAAAGGTGGACGGATTTTTAATATTAAAATGGTTTTTTATTTATTTAATAAATTAGCCCATTTTTTATTTTACATATAATTGCCCCAAATTAAATAACATAACCGTGAAACTGTGAAAATTCATAAAAAGGAATTTATCCCACTCAATTATGGGGTAAATCTTGACATTCAACCTGATTTGTTCAGTAATGGAGGTCAAATCACCAGAATTTTCCAGTTTTGGAGGAGAAACAGAGATGGTTCACCCAGATTTATGGATGATAGGTTAAAAATTTGGTATTTCGCCCTTGATTTATGGATCTTTGGTTAAACTGGTCTTAGTTCGTCCTTGATTTGGGTAAAATGGGTAAAATGGACTTAGTTCATCCTCGAATTGGGTTTGTGGAGCAATTATGTTTCTATATTACCTTCCCATCTTTTACAAAATCATCCTACGTCTATCGATTTGGTCCACATTTGAGAAAAACATGGAGATTTAGTCGTTTGTGTACTTGATTTGATCCATATTTGAGAAAAACATGGATAGATTTAGTAAATTAGGAACGTTTTTGTACCTATATAATGCCGCAACAATTGGGGCTCAACTTCAAGCTTGATTTCATGCAAATTATGTCTTTACAGTGGATTCATGGATTTGTGGAAAGGAATTTCATAGTGGTTGCCTCCTGAGCGAAAGATCTCTGCATTTGTTCAAGGTTCTTTCTATCTACAGACTTTTACAGGTTAGTTTCTTCTTTAAATTATTTGTTGGTATGTACTAGCGCACCCTTAGGTGCACCCCTGCACTAACTAGGCTTCCTGAATCATGATCTATATTCAATTTTAAAAAAATTATAAGGTACCGACTATCCTCCCTGAACTCTTACAGCTTACGACCTAGCCTACAAATAGTGCAGGTCTAGCTATCTGTTTAGCGTCATCGTCAATCAGGTTGGGATGAGTTGCATGGGTCTCACCGATATACAACATGTTTTTTTCAGTGCAGATAGATTATCTAATGTCTTTCTAATTTTCTATTTTCTATTTCGATATTTTTGTCTTCTATTGAGGGTCCAAGGAGTCACTGGTTTATTTGATTGAATTTTATAGCAGGGTTGCACTTTGATCTTGGATCTAGAATTGGTATGTTTCTAGGGTGCTAGTTTCAAATGAAGCTATAACATATACCCTTATTGTTTATTACCTTTTCTTTTCAACGTCAGTATGGTTTTATCCTTTTAATCATTTTAGCATAGGGAACTATGGTAAGACTAGTAGCTAGACTGTGTAATTGTGACCTCTATATATTCTGATTGGAATCTTATTTCTCTTCATCTTCAGTTGGATTAGTTGGTATGGGGGTTCCTTGTTTCCTATCTATACATTTGAAAAATTCCCCATAATGTGGGGCATCTAAGAACATAGGAAGTTCAAGTTTTGGGAATGTGTGGATACTAAGTAAAATAAGGGATAATATTTGTTATTAGATTTCCTATTTCAATTACTCTATCAATTGTGGATGGCTTGCCTATGTATGGAGGCTTTATTGGCAAACAATAATTTCTTATGGTTGTCAAGTATGTGTGTTTACAGTAAATACATCTTAGGAAGGAGATGATAGATTGACATGTGAACTTTATGGATGAAGTTATAGAGATTCTGTCACTAATATGTCACTTGCAATATTTTTGTCAAAAATTTAATCTTCTTAATGCCGACATTAGCAGATCATCGGTTTACAAATCGTTTGATTCATAGTTATGCCTCTTCGGGGAAAAGAAAAGGAATTCTAGTTTGGAAATCCCATCATAGTGTAAGTGCACCTGGTTCTACCCATCACAATGACTTGATTATGTCTCCAAATATCATAGGTTAGGTGTAGTTTCTATTATTGATGGTGAAGGACATTGTGTTAGACATGTAGATACTAGATGGGTAGGCTCATTTGTCCCTTTAATGCAAAAATTGGATGAACGATAACCTTTTTGTGCCATGTTGAGCTCATTCAAAAGTGGCAAATAAACTAGTTGATAGTTGATAGATATTGAACCTACATCTCCTCACCCTCCCTTGTGTGTTGCACCATTGGTTTCCGTGCAGATATTGTATAGGTTATGCAATTTTTTATTTCATACTACAGATTGCTGTCACAGTGTAGGAAACTAAGTAGGTGGTTGATTGAATTTTTCTTATCCTATCTGTTTGTATATTGATTTCCATCCAAAATATTGATACAATACAATTCTAAATATAGCTTGAATAGTAGAACCTCATCTTAGGAAGGGGAGGGTGGAATGACAATGTGAACTTCATGGATGAATTTACCGATATTTTGTTATTAATCTGTCATTTGTGATATCTCTCTCATTTTTTTTTCCTCTAAATGTCGACATTAGCCCATCACTGGTTTAGAAGATTTTGATTTATATCTATGTTGTTATGAAACAAATATTTGACATATAGCATAAAATACCATAGCACACACCATCTAACCCTCTAAACAAAGTCCATTGATATTTTTTCCCATGAATAGATATTTTGCACCTTTCTTGATCTATGCTATGCAAAATTTCTATAACTTTTTCCTTCTCGTTTAGTATAAATTTTTCCTTCTCTTTTAGTTCATAATTTCTTTCTCACCTCTCTATGTGGATGCCTATATTTCCTTTTCATCATTATTTTCCAATGTGAAAATTTTGTTTTCTTGACATTTATGCCCTAATGAGCATTGTCTATTACAACCAAAGCTTAGTCCTTTTTTTTCTCTTATCCATTTCCTGTTGTGATAATTATGTAGGTTGAGCCATGGTTTCCCTCTTAAGCACAAACTGATCTCTACTTCCTTCATATTTCGAATTGTAGACTTGTGTATAGCTCTATTCTTGATTTGAACATGTCAAGAAATTTGCATATCTTCCATAACACTAGATTAACGACAACCTTTTTGTGTTATTATGGGCTCATTCAAAAGTGCTAAAGCAACAAGATCACAGTTTATAGGCTATAGTTCTTGAACCTGCATCTCCTATCCTTCCCTGGTCTATTGCACCATTGTTCTCGGTGTAGATCTTGTGAAAATACATGTTCCACAATCTGTGATTTCATACTGTTGTTTTTTTTCACAATCTAAGAAACTAAGCAAGCGACTGATTGAGTTTTTATTATATTATATATTTGTGTATTGATTTCCATTCAAAAGGTTGATAGATCACAACTTTCAATGTTAAATTTGGATAGCAGAACCTGCCCTTGTATGCATGCAGATTAAGCATGCCTAAAATGCAAAAGCGATTGGGTAGGTTGGAATCTAGGCACGTGTAACAAGTAAGGTTGTGAGCAGGGATCATGGAATGCCTTAAAGCCATTTTTCTTATTATTTGAAGACTATGAATTTTAGTCCAAATTCAAATCCAAACTAAACGGTTGCATTTTAGAGAAGGGTAGTGTCAAAAATATTCTTTTTAAATATATGATTAGTTTTGGCAGCATATTTCAGTAGATATAGATAAAATTAAATCAAAATGCATTTTTTCTGTTTTGGTTTTTGGAATTTGACATCATTTGAAATTTCTTGTAAGCCATGTTTTTGGAGGAAATCATTACTCCAATATCGCAAAAATATGACTTGCGTTCCGAAAATATATCTTGTTAAACGATGACCTTGCTGCTTGAATTAGGTTTGTGCTCATTAGTGATTACATAATTCCTTTGATTTATGCTCATTAGTAATTATATAATTCCTTTGATTTATTACTTTTGGAACTCTTAAGATGCTTCTAGGAAAAATCTAGCTCAACCAACTATTCAGGGTTAGAGAGTGGATGGATATTCTTAAATGTTTCTTGTGTTTTTATTAAGCCTATGGCTTATGGAACGCAACAATAGTTGGCAGCTTTCTTATATGTGTTGTTAATTGTCTCAGCATTTTGGGAGCCTCGAGTGTTTCTGTTGATTATCATTGGTGTTTCACACATGTAGTCAATGTTGGCACAAAAATAACTTGGAACTAAGGATTTTCTTTTGTTAGCGGGTTCAAGGGGACTAAGAGGTAACTTAAACCTATTGATCCCTATCTAATTTTGTGTTTTTTTTTATACTCCCTCCTTTCTGATATGTTGTGTAAAACAATAGGTAAACATAGGCCAATAGGACTGTAATTTTGAGAAGCATTAGCCCTTCTATTCTAGAGAAAAATTTAACAGCTGTGAGGATACCATCCCCAATATGGACGTTGTTATTGTAAGTTAGAAGGTTAACTGGTTTGAATAGTCGCTCCTTTGCCATTATAATGCCATCCACTAATTGTGAATATGGTAAAGAGAGGCCGATAGGAGTGTAATTTTGAGATTCATTAATCCTGCTATTCTTTGGAAAAACTTAACATTTGTGAGGATGGTCAATGCTATTGTAATATAGAATATGTACTTTGAATTAGTCATCCCTTTTCCATTATAATGCCATCCTTTTCTTTTTTGATATATTAGCAATGTTTAAGACCCACATCATTTTGGTCACTATGATATTCTTTCTTACAGGCACATAGATTACAAATGTATTTAGCAATTTTGCATGTGGAATATTGGGCAACTCTATTGAATATTTTTTAGCAGCTTGAGGTAGGTTGTATCCCCGTAGCCTTCTTTTTTTCTGCATGTGTTTTTTGTGAATGCATTGAGTTGAAAATGATTTCATTTTATCATTTCTGTTGTGTTGTATTAAGTATTTTGATAAAATATGTTGTACCTTAGGATTTGAAAACAAATTTCACATGCTATTATTGTAAACATTCTTTAATTAAAAAACTAACAAGGAAGAAAATAAAATGGAATAAAGGCCAACTTGAATGCATAGAAGATGTAGGTATGCACACACTTTTTGTCCCAAAGGAACTTTAGCTAGGTAATTGGAGAAGGGGTCTACTAGTTGCAAGATGTTGGCTTGTTGATTTTCTCTTCACTTAGAACCCGAATTGCCTATGTCACTTTATGTTTGACATTTGAGCTTTATAGGAAATTTGTTTCCCTATTTCCTGTTGTAAGAATTCATTCCTTTGAAGTTTGGATCACACCATGGAGGAACTTATTTATGGGAATCTAAATTAATGTGGATCAACTTTATATTTTGAACATGTTTAATTTAAACACTTAAAACACAATGTACTTGTACAAGATGTAAGAGCATGAAAGTAGGTTCCATTAAGGACGTTTGAGATAAAGTGGATGTAGCAACTTTATTGCAGACCAACAAGTACAGGGGAAGAAGATGCATATAAACAAAATATTTTATTATTATTTATGTCACAGAATCCTCCCCCTTCCGTAGGGTCCTGGATAGAGAGTGGTAGTAATCACCAGCATGCACGAGCCACTAGTAGCCCAAAATGACTCTCGGAATGGATCTCACAACCTCCCATTGCCAATATATATATATATATATATATATATATATATATATATATAAACAAAGAAATGTAGGTATTTTTAACAATAAGACAACATAACCTATAACAGGGGATAGAAACCCATCGAGAGAGAATGAAAGTATTAATTTGATGTGGTTCAAAGAGAAAATAAACCCTAGGTTTAATTGCGAATGCCATAATCACATGTAGTACATAATTTCCTTGACACGTGTTAGGACACATCTGCACAGCTTTATTTTTTGAAACATTTTTAACATTTTTTGTTGTCTTATGTGTCAAAGACACCGGAACACATGTTGCTCAAATGTCAAACACTAGGACAGATGTGTTGCACAGGGCATAGGTGCCATGAGTCTCAGAACTCACAAAGCATATTCAAGTGTTAAATGCACTGGATGCACAACGGGAAGGGTTGGGAAGGTGTTCGCTATTTTGTAGCTATGGAGAAATTCAATTTTAATAATTATGAAAGTGGTTATGAAAGCTACATCATTACTCGTTCCTGTAAAAATATGGAAATATCTACTCCACTGAAGTACCTGTGTATATAATAAAGGAGAACTATTGTAAAATTTAATTAATGCATTGTATAGCTCATGGGACACTTTGTTTTATTGATCAATCTGATTGAATCGTTAGCACTTTCAACGCATCAGATTGACTACTTTGTATTTGTACATTGAATTTATTTCTTTTGAGCTTGAGTGAAGTTCAATGCTCAAACCTAACTCTATACTTAATAGGAACCCACATTGTCAATGGCTTGGGAGGTCCACACCAACCACTTATTAATCATGATTAGCTCATTCTAAGAGGATAGACTATGGTACATATTACCTTGGAAAGTCTCTTTAGGGTTTTGGCTTATTTTTCAAACTGATCATACATCTTCTAACTATATTAGTTTTATCTCTAAAGAGCCTTGTATAACACTGCACAATATCCTTTAAAATTAATGCTTATCTACCCAAAATGTAGTTTGACTTCCATAATCTTGGAAATAAAACATTAAGATAAATGTTAAGCACTCTACATCCTAGATAACAATTATGATTAATATTTAAAGCCTCAAGTGGGAAAAGCGTTTAAAAAAACATCAGTTGACTCATATTCATCATTTAGTACTAGTCTCCAATGGTTAGAAAAGTGGTTAAAAGTAACTTCAAACAGCAAGATCCTCCTCTTAAGATTAGAGCCTAGCGAATTTTATTGGAGATTTCAAAGGAATTTAGGGTTCTCGCCACAGGCCTAGGGTTTAGCAAAATGGAATGACTTATCTAATTCTTTGCACTCTAGAATCTAGTCATTTGTAAAGGCAGATTAAAGGATGATGATTAGAACTCCGCAATGCTATTGAAATTATAGAAATTTCTCATGATTTTAAAGGCATTTTACCTTTATTTTCAGATATTCACAATCACATGATTGATTCCCTTGAGGTTTTGAATCTTGATAATATGTTATACTATATATGATATATCTACCTCTAATCTCTATGAATCAAGGTATTAATACTAGGCCTTTTGGGTTTCTATTTTCAGTCATTTCAAGGGTGTTCATTATGTTTCATGTCAAACAAGTGGTTTAATTGAACATTCCAAAGGGCTGAACACTGGAAGGTTTATGGTGCTCCTTGCCACATAAAACTAAAAACTAGCCAGACTTATATAGTTTAGCTATATTTTACTATTGTTATGCTCATATTTGTGTTTTGATGCTATTTCTACTTTCAATCTCAACTTAGAATTTGCTACATCCCACTGGCCATTGCTTTTCAGTGGCTGCAATATGACTTTTGACCACTATTTATGCTCAAAACTGCCTAAAAGGTTCCCAGATTTGAGCACTAGGCAATTTTTTATGGTGGAATTTAACCCCAAAACCCAATATGAAGAGTGTTTACCTCATGACTGATTCCCAAAATTTCTGCAAGTCTCTTTTCAATGTTTTCATGCCTAGAAAGCGCTTATAATTAGGGATTTAAGACTACTTATTGTTGTTATTCATGCCCAGATCTCAAAGTATATTGCTTACTACCTTCTGGAGGGTACAACCATGCGCAGGGATGCCGAAATATTTCCAAAAATGTTGTTGTCCAAGGATTTTTCACTGTTGTCTCATATACCTAACAACTTAGATTATTGTTTCATGATTGTGTGAGGGATGAAAAAGAGCCCTAGTGTGCCCAGAGTTTAACATGGTGGAGTTTTACTGTTGATTCTAGTCAAATGTGTGCCCAGGGGCTAGAACCTCCATAAGACTACCTAGAAGTTTCTAAGATGCACCTGGATTTAAGAATTAGGGTGGTTACATGATGTTTGATGGCTGAAACAATGCCCGTGATCACTGTTTAAGGCTGTTAGGAGGCTGGGACATACCCATAACTTCCCATGACGTCGATTCAACCCAGAGGAACCACACATATTTTCACTTTTCACCTCTATTTATACTGTTTAATGAATTTTGTCACTATCATGGCTTCCAAAATGAAACCAGAATTTATTTATAGGGTTTGAAGTTGACCCAACGTTTCAAGAAGTGAAGATATGCCCCTTTTCCATTTCTTGAAGATCTAAGAATCATCCTGGGATTCCTCTGAAAACATAAGGTGAATACCCTATGAAAATAGTGGGGTAACAGGAGGAAATCCTATGTTTAGGAGGAAAAATTTCCTACCCTGTCACCCTAGGGATTCCTATTGTTTGGTACTGGGTTTGCAACTAGGATCCAAGGTTCATAAGAATCAATTTCCCTTGGCTAACCTCCTAGTTAATTGCATCAAGAGATCATATGATCTTGTTTACATGTTCTTTGTATGAATTCCCTGACTGTATTTCATCATCCACCAATTCAGGTACTCCTTGCATCATGATTAATGTTGATAATCAATAAATCATGTGGTTAGTTTTTTATGGCAAGTAATTGTAATAATTTTTCTATTACAACAGGAAACACTGACAACATAAATTAAAGTTTTGAAGTGATTGCATAGAGTATAAAATGGAATTTGGGTAAGAATTTGAACAAGACAAAAATTTTGCAACACACCTATATAATTATTAGGAGATTGAGGATGTGATTAGAGAAAGCACTACATAAGGAGATTTGTGGCCATGTCTAGCATGTGTATCACTCATGTGAGGATGCTCTGTGATTCAACAATTTGCATAGTTTTGCATTTCATAATTGATAAGGAAAAGTAACTAGTAGTCGAAAAACCTATCTTCAAGGACCATCACACATTAATTGGCATGAAATTGATATATGAGGAACCAAATATGGTAAGGACTAGAAAGTGCTATATGTCACATGTATAATTATTAGGATATTGAGGGTGTGATTAGAGGGAGAACTATAGAAGGAGCTTTGTGGCCATGTCTAGCATGTGTATCACTCATGTGAGGATGCTATGCAATGTAGCAATTTTCATAGTTTTGCTTTTGATTATTGATAAGAGAAGGAAACTAGTGGTTAGACACCCTATCTTCAAGGATCATCACATATCAAAAGGATGGCAAAGTGATATATGACAAAACAAATATGGTAAGGGCTTGCATTTGTTGTAGACAATGACAATTTGATTTGGCATGCCGCATGATATTTGAAAATCCAATTTTGAGTGGATTGATGGAGGAAGATATTTAATTAAATTCAATAATTAGTGGGTTTGATTTAGATAGTGTTTACTATGTGTTTTATTGTGACCATCAGTTTTGAAACACAATTTTATTCAAGACAAGTCAAATTATGTACACCATTACCATTCATGAATTTGTCCTAATTCATCAAATGCTCCTGCTCATTGTTGATTTACCATTAAGAATCCACATGAACTTTTATAGAAATCAATCTAAGGTAGCAGGATTGGTAACAAACAAGCCGATGGTGTAGATTCATAGAATCAATTTAGCTGATGTGTAACTCTACCAAAACTTGTTTGCTTTAATGATTGTCAGGTTAGGCTAGTAGCTTGACACTTATTTGAGTAATATTTCCATGAATCTGTCCCTATGCAAAAAATGGACCCTATCCATTATCGAATTACCATTGACTTCCAACTTAAAATTTTGTCCAATTGATTTGAAGTAGAGATATTGGCAGTAGATACACGCTTACAGAGCTAAATCAATTTAGTTGATGTGTAATTCTCTCAAATCTTGTTTTCTCTGGTGATTGTCAAGGTATGCTGGCAATTACCTGGGTAAGAATATTTTGGGTATTTCCAGCGTCGAACTCTTACTAAAGCTAGAAACAAAGGATTCTAAACAGTGGTTTGAGTTGTCTTTGTAAGATTTAAATTGTGTCCCAATCTATGTTTTTCTATAGATGAAAAGAACTGTCATTTGATTCAAGGGTATTGAATGTGATACAATGGTGTTTGAACTATAGATTGCACTTGAAATTGAATTCAAATTTCAAACCTTCAATTTCAAACCCTTCTCAAGTTAGGTGTTGCTGGTAAGGGAAATCTTCTCTGGATTAATGCAGCAAAGTTCACACCTACTCAAATTATTTAAAAATTGTATCGAATGTTTAGATTGATATGGATGCTACTGGTTGGATGTTTTTTTTGCATTTGGTCATTCTCCATTTCACAAGTCATTACTTGGATGATATAGTGTTCTATAAATCCATTCTTTACAATTGTTGTCCAGTTTGGAAGCTTTGATCCCTTGGTTAGTTGAACATGACTAAGATGTATGAGTAGATGTTGCAGTCCTTGTAGAATGCAAACAAGCCAAATTCAATTAGTTCTATACAGACTAGGCAAAAGTCAATCACAGTGTACAAAAATTAAAGGTTTGCCTAGAATGCAACATTGTAAACATGAAGAGGATATATGGAACATAAAAAATGCCAGAAGTACAATTTGTTATCAAAGAATGATTAGAAGCGTGTTTTATTCTTTTCTAAATCATTATTCATGTGATGGTTTAAAAAATTGTTAGTTATTCCCTTTTACACAATTTAATAGAAATTTGTAGATTACTTATTAAAATGTGAATAAATTCCAAGGTTGAGATAATGTGTTGGAAATATTGTAAACAAAAACAACCATTAAGCAAATCTAAAATCTAAAATTTCTATGAATATAAAATACTAGCACCTTTGTTCTTGGGAGTGGGCCCTACCTCCTAGGAACATAGTGCCAAGGGAGGCTACAACAACTACAAAATTATCTCAACTCAGACATAAATTATTGCCACAACTTCATATAAGTTTATTTATTTATTTAATGTAACAAATCGGATACTGAGCAATATAATTTTCACAATGTCTATCCCCCCTCTACGATTGTCCTGTGTTATCGTATCAATGAGAAAATAATTGGCCTCTTTTGTTGCAGCATTAGATAGAGATCTATTGGATTCTTTATCTTGTTCTACCACTACTGTGAAGTCTATTGTTTTTGCATCGTCTCTTGTTGGGAGGGTATCAACAATTTTGGTTATTGCAATGCTAGCTGCGTTACTGTATGATTCCTCATGCCATTGTTCTAAACCTTGACACAAGATTGTTTGGTGTTGGTCAATATACTCAATAAGTATGGTTTTCATCTCTTTTACAGTTTCAAAACCATTACTTTCAAGTTCCACAACTTTTGCATTGTCTATACTTTATCAGTAATTGGAATATCCATCTCTGTCAGGTGTTATGTTGCATTCTTCATGTGGCTCTTCCAATATCATTGTTTGTTTTCATACCACTGCATCATCCTATGTGTAGAAGGTCTCAAAAAGTTCTCTGCGGAATGGGTTTTAGCATAATGTAATAATTTGTTGGTTGCATACATAGTAGATCAACTATTGTCGAGATAAATCAACATTTCATGAGTGTACCAATAATAATGTAGTAAAGGACAAAACTTCCCTTGAGTTTGAATGGAAATCCAAAGTGCATAAAGTGGATAAAAAGTTTCAGAATGATAACTCATGTAATAGAATTCCAAACCAAGATGTACTAAGGTCAGGTGGCATTATATCTTGCAAACATAAGAGAATCTCATTAATCTAGTAAGATTGATGTCGGGTGATTATTGATAAAAATCTAAAGAGAAAAAATATGGTAATAAGATGTATGTTGTATCATGGACACTTGCATGTGTTGATTCTACAAGATAGGATGTAAATAGGAGAGTTTATGTGAACATGCTATCTAGAAAATGGTGAGTGGAATAGATAGTGCTTAGAGTTTTTAGAGGATTCTCTGTATTATTTTCCATCTAATGAATAAGTATGGACTGTGTATTTTAAACTATATTTCCATCTCATTTTTGGTGGTTAAATTTCCTTTGGGGAAAGAACCTTGCAGGCCATAAAATTTTGGCTTAGGAGATGCAATTGAGGGGTTTTATTCCACTAAAAGAACCTAGGACTCACTCTTGGTCTTGTCTACCTACATAAGGCAAACCACCAAGAATCACTTAACTATGAGATATCATAAGAAATTGGCTGCATTACCACAACACCATGCTTTTTTTCTGGGTTGAACCCAAATCTCTTAAAAGAAGGCTCACATGCTTTACTACTACTTGTTAACATAGGCCTACAATGATGGAGAGAAATCATTGTATATTGATGTCTCTTTTCCTAGTATATGGGTATGGCTATGTTTTTCCCATTTATTTTTTCCTAGTAAAGGGTTAGGGTTTGAGTCTTCACTTTTAGGGTTTTTTTATTTGTTTTTTCATGTCCAAAATATGTTGAAAAATGTAACTTCCGAAGATATTCTTATTGTATTAGTGTTATACCTCCTTCGGGGGATGTTATTGATGTATTTGGTAATGAAAATGTCATTAAAAGAGTCAATGTAAACACTCATTGTAAGTCGGGTCAATATAAATTGATAATGTGCAATTGTATTAATTTTATATCTTTTTTCTCATGTAGGCTTCACTTCTGGTTTCTATATCGGTTTGGAATTTAAATTTTGGAATATCAAGTAAGATGTAAAACATTGATTGTGGAAAGAAAAATAAAACATCAAGACAAAAGGATGTAATATCATATTTTCAAAAGCCTCAATCCAATAATCCACATCCTATGCATGCTTCAAGCTCTCTTGAGCAAGGTATTGGTGAGCAAGGTATCAATGAGAGAGATGTAAACAATTTTGAGAATGCATCTACAACCCATACAATGGCTGGTAGAATACATTCCTATAGAGATTAAAGTGAGATAAATTCGTTTCCATATGAAATTGGTAGTTCAAATGTTGAAGCTTTTTCCTTGCAAGGTGACACGGTGCATTCACGGAAAAGGAAAAAGGGCCAATGGGACATAGGGAGAAAATTCAAATTTGATTGGGTCTCAAGATAGTGTTAAGATATCCATTTATTGAACCAATGCCTCCAGCAAATGAGAATGAGACCTCACGAGAAGTTAAATGCATTTCATGTAGTTGGAAACTTGGAAAGGTAGTGAAATTGCAGATGAAGTTAGACACAATCGAGAAGCATGTTGGAAAGGTGTGTGATAAGAAAGATGCAAATGATGAGAATAAATCCACTGCCAAATGGAAATCTCTTATCCAATGTCAAAATCTCCAATTTGAAGAGGAATATAATAAATTTTTACTAAATAAGAAAAAACTCGAGGAAAGTGGAGGAACCATCACATCTCAATTTGGAAAGACGATGGAAACAAATTTGTTATCAAAGACGATACAATTAAGCACTGTATTTCACCTCCTATCCAATGGTCATTCTATGACAGATTATCCAAAATGACGAAATATCTATCTTTTATTCAAGTGCCAAATTTTCATCTTCTCATTGGTCTTTATTGAGTGGTTGGGAATGGGGAAAATATCTAGCTCAAGTAGAAAAGGACGATATGAAAGAGAAGATTGCAAATGCTACATTTTTGTCATTGTCTTTAGATGAAGTTACAACTATTGATAATACTTCATGGATTTGCATGAGAATTTATAAGGTCAATGACCATATCAGGCATTCCTATCTACTTGGAATTCAAAAAATGACTAAAAGTTCCACAACATAAAAAATTTATGAAATTGTTATTGATAATTTGAAGGAAATTGATGGTATGGATCATTCCATGATTGCAAAAAGGTTGGTCTGTGTTGGAACAAATAGAGCATCAGTAATGCAAGGACAAAGTAATGAACTTTGTGATAGACGACAACTCTCGGCTTCAGCCTATATGTTTAGTATTCATTGTATGGATCACATGATGAATCTTGCATTTAAAATAGTGAGCAAATTTTCATTGGTTTCAAAGGCTGAATATCTTGTACATGTGGTTCATGCATGCTTTTGTCGGAGTCCCAAACGATTTTTAGAGTTTAATTTTTTTTAGATGGTGTTACAAATGTAAAAAAACTATTAAAATATGTTGATACAAGATGGATATCACTGAAGGGTCTAGCTGAAAGACTATTAAATGAATATGCATCCTTGGTAGGGGTGATGTATGAACATCGCTCAAGTGTAGAAAAATCTAAAACTCTTATATTTCTACTAATTGATATAGAGACATTATTAACATGGGCTGGAATTCTTCCTATGCTTCCTGAAATGAATAACCTCATGAAGATGGCTCAGAGTTGCACAATGTATATTGTTGAATACAAAAGAGCAAGAAAATTAATATGTCTTGCACTAGATGATTTGTATATTATGGCAGAGTCTTTTATAGGTCTAGCATTTACAAATTGGAGTAAGATAATCAATATAGAAAATGATGATTTTTTTTTAAGTTTGATAAAATAGGGATGCTATGTATGGCATTTCGTGGGCATATGGTTCCCTTTTATTATAATGATAAGATAGGGAGATCCACCAAACAGTGCCCTATGTCAAGAGAATGATTTCATGATGTTGTAATTTCAATGAGATGCAAGTTGATAGAAATTGCAAAATCACTATCATTAGAGAGAAGAGAAAGGTTTCCTCGAGATGAATTGTTGGAGGCCATGTCTATCGTATACCCTTAATATTGGGACCATAGTCGAGGTTTAAAAACTGTAAAGAACGACTTTATAGAGAAATGCAAGATTTTGCAGACCCATTTTTGTCGAGAGGCCGAGATACAAGGAGAACATATTCAACATATATTAGATCGAGAAAAAATGATAGATCAAGCTTAATGATTTGCTACAACAATGTGTGACCAATTTTCTCCATCAGATAATAAAGAATATGGCGCAATTACAATATTATGGACTAAGCTCAGTGGTAGAGAAATGCTACGACAAAGAATGCCGAATATTTCAGATTAGTGGATTTATGTCAAACCATGATTTTGGGATCAGTGGAGGATGAGAGAATGTTTAGTGCACTGACATTGTTGAATTCAAAGTTGAGGAACAAGCTTGATAAAAATGTGGATACATGATAAAGATTATGTGTAACAAATTATGAGGTTGACAATTTTCCATATGAAAGAGCATTAGCTCTTTGGAGATCAGATCGTGAAAGAAGGGGAGAAAACAATATAATAAATTTCTCTAATTAAATTGATGTGGAACATAATGTTTTGGATGATCATAATGATGGTTCATTTGGAGAAGGCTGTGTTCAGAATGTCGAAAATGAGGACTACAGCCAGAATGTGAATTGGAAAATGGTTTCACCAAAGATTGTATATGATCTAATACACATGAGGAACTCTTGAGTCTTATTTTGGTCTAGGTGTTCCATGTACCCTTTCTGGTGATCACTATATATGAATTTGAGGTTGTGTTTTAGGTAAAAATAGATTCTACATTGTACTTTTTTGTTGTAACATTGATGATTTGAGCTACATTACCTTCATGCAGCTTATTTTAATATTTATGTTTTGATGTTTATCTCTTACATTGTCTCTTTATTGTATGTGACAGGAAATGACACTGGAATTTGAGAAAGCTAGGCCTAGGATCTATCTCTTCACATAGATATTGTCCTAACATTAAATGATAAATAACTAATTTGACAACACTTTCGCTAATCAACAATGGGATCATTCAAGTACATGAAACCATGCTGGTGTTTAGCAAGAATATCTTGACAAATTTTATGGTTTGTTTATTGCTTTTGTTTGAAGGATTTTGTTGATTTTTGAAGTTTGTGTGTATTTTGGTTAAATATTGTGTTAGTCCCTTGAATGCTTCTAGTTCTCATTTGATGCTTGATTTAACCCTTTGTTGTAGCTTGAATCAATATTGGTTTTAGTCGATTTCCATTGATTTAGGGTTTGAGAAAATAAATTGTTACTACCTTTTAGTTGCATGAATTAATTGTCTTCACTTTTTTGAATCTCAATTCTTTTATGTTGATTGTATATTTTCTTTGTAAATACTTATCATTATTCAAAAAGATAAATGAGATCTACATATCTAAGCGAAGAGAAAAATGTTCTATGCACTAGGTTCCTATGCATTGATCATATGATACATATTGGCACAAGGCCAACATTCATATAATGCAATAATCAATTGGCATAATTACAATGCATAATTGTATTAGCCTCCACGACCACAATTGGCTAGTGGAGGCCAAGATCGATCATAATGTTTATTTCTATCAGTTTATCGGTTTGTTAGGATTTAGGTCCCCATATGTATGCTGGACCATTAAGGGACGAGATAACAAGTGGAGTCCCCACTTGCCCTGATTCTAGTCAGTGCAGTTGTGTTTCACTGGCACCTTCCAGTTGTGACTTGTGAGTCTACATGTTATGTTCTTGATGATGTGATAATGATTCATGTTATTTGACTAATGTTGTTGTTCCTCTATTTTTGAAGTAGGTTGAAAAGTCTATATGTTAGCAAGATCGCTATATGTCAATTTGAGGCTGCATTTAAGGTAAAAATAGAATCTATATTTTGTGGTTTTTGTTGTAACATTGATGATTGGGACTGCATTTCCTTGAAGTTAGTTGTTTAAGATTGATGTTTAATATTTAACTATTACTTTGTCTTTCTTGTTTGTGACAGGAAATGCAGTTGGAAATTTACGAAGTTGGGGCCTATCTTTTCACATAGATAGTGTCCTAACTTTCAAAGAAAAAATTTAATTCTGAAAGAAAAGAGTGTTGGTGCATTCCACACATATAGCATCACATCTCCTGATCATAAGTAATATTCTCTATGCCTCCATTTTTAAATATATCCTTGTTGTCCTAAAGTTTTATGATCTCATATTGGAAAATTAAATTATCTCCTATTATAAACTTCTCTATACATCCATAAATACGTTATTATGTTGTATTGGATCAATGGTAGATTTTGAATTTCAACATAATGCGTGTGGAAGGTCCATATATGCCCAGGGTATATTGATGCTATCATTTTTATGTCATGTATAGATATAGGATTCCTCTTTCCAAGTGGGAGTCCAATTTTGATCATACTTCTATGTATACGCAAAATTCAAAATTGAAGTGACTTTTCTATGGTTTTATGAAATAAAAAAAGTGAATTTTGAAAAGAATCATTGATTATTCTCTTATTTACTTTTAAAATTTCCATGATGCTAAAGTTAAGATCATGTTCTACCATATAAATTTATGTGACTTATTATTTTGTGATGTAACTCTTCACATGAATAAAATATTTCAAGAAATTAAACTTTCAAATCGAACACATTGTTATCTATATGATGTTTAATATGAAATCATGTAGCTATTTCAAGAATTTTCTTGGAAGTTGCATTTCTCTTAAGTGTTTGGAAATTTAGAATATATTATTAACTTTGTTTTTAAAATTTTACATTTACATTTTAAGATGTTTGTGATATCTTGAATTTGGAAAAATACGTGAATCAAAGTTGAAACAAAGGTAATATTTTGAGGGAAAAGGTAATATGGTGATTGAGTATGTATTTAAGCAGACCATATTTCATGGTAAAAGGTAATATGATGAGAACCATGAGCATATTTCACTTATTGAGAACCCTCAGATGGTCGGGAAGAGAGATGCCACAACTCTTATAGGTTATCTTCCTCCCCATCATCCTAAATAATTTTGTTGCAACAAAGGGGTTGTCATAGTCTATTTTCCATCTCCATCAATTTGATCATCTCTTAATGTTATAGACAAAGATGAATAAGTAATCAAGGCTGCAACTCACTAGAAAACATGAACTTGTTTCTTAATATTTAATAAAGCTACAACCAGTTCATGAGTTTTACCAATGTATGAGAAATCAACACAAAAGTTATCTTGAACCTTATCCCAATTCTTGGGCTATCTCTAAGATTCTAAATTAAACTACCAATATTGAGGAATGGGCCCTAAAGTATGTACAAATATATGGACCCAAAAGTTAGACTATAAAAACTATTTTTCCTATTTATGTAAATAGTTGGTAATATGCGTTTTGAGATCTAATGTACCTTTGTATGGATCTAATATTTTTTTTGTTTTTTTTTATGTCATGTATAGATATTGGTATTCAAATTTCGGATGGGGAGAAAAACTGTAGACCAAGGTGAGTTGAATATTATCCCAAGGAGTGATATATTTATGAATGTCCCACCAATGAGGAGATGTACAACATAACACATTGTTTAAATATTCTACCAGTTATTCCTCTATGTATGTACATTCCATATCATCTAAGTCTACACATTACATTTTTCATCAAAGACAAGACACATCTAGAAATATGTACCAATTCAACAAACCATTTTCATTATTGCATACTTGTGATATGATAATTCATGCTTGGTGATCCTACCAATTTTGAATTGCTTCTTCATAATCACTATTGAAGGAGTGAATATCCTCCAACTTGCCAATTTGTCAATAGTGGTATTAATGTAACCATCATGTTGACCTACTATAAAATTGTAAATATGCTCTATTCCATTATCTTCATAAATATTATTCTATAGGTTCAAATATCTTAGTCTCATATTGCGCCAAGAAGTGCTTTCTACAACTTGGTATGACGGAGAAGTGTAATTTCATGCTCAATGTGGAGATGACACATGCACTTTAATAAAATAACAAAATGTTAAGGAAAACAAATCATAATGTCGACCTTAACCTAAAGTTTAAAACAAAGATTTAATATATTCCAATTTATTAAAACTAAAAAAATGAAACTTGAATACATCTTACTCAGTTTTCAACCAATGCAAGTTTGGTTATGTCCAATTAATTACTTGATATCCAAGAAGACGAATAATGTTACATATATTCTAAAATTGATATATAATGTGGGCATACACATGACATCATAAGAGAAAACGTTGTTTTAATCCTTCGCCTTTTTACATCCCATGGCATTTTAGAAATTGTCCAAATGCTAAACTCGTGAGAGTTTCTTCATATTCTAGCTATTTTAATTCTTGATGTGATTGTATTTTTAATGGGATCATTATTCTGCACGATGACCTCTTGCACTCTCCAATGGTTTAGTCAAGACTTAGAATCTTTATGCTTATCCCTCTTAAGTTGCAAGTGACTTTGACTAAAGTTTGAAGTAATCTTAAGAAGCCTCTTATCTTTTGTGCTAGTTATCATGTGTTTAAACATTATATACCTAGTCAGCTAAGCAGGAAGAAAGATTGGCTTTGTTATCATAACATTGATTTGTGATCATCCTAAAATTAACTAAATGGTTCATGATTGAATGACATATATTAAAAGTCTCACTATCCATTTTCCAATACTTTCTAACCATATATTGATCTTGTTTTCAATATAACTTGTAGAAGAGAGGACTAATCATAATGGTTCTATAATTTTAGGGGTTATTTTTTATTCCATGTTTAAAAATAGAAACAAGAGTCTATAGCTTAAAGATATCCTAATTAACTATATCATATTAATACACTTTTGGATGTGAGGGATAATGATGAATCCTCAAACTTTTAGGATTTTGGCTTAACGACCTTTAGTGTTCCTATCTTTCTCTTTTAGAGATAATTTAACTTCAAACTATATGTATCTCGAAGTAAAAACCCCCACTTTATAATAAGGATTTGAATGTTACTAACAACATTATATTGAAATTTTATAAAAAATATATTTTAAATAATGAAAATGGATTTTTTTTAAATATTAATGAAAAAATAATTAACAATATTCATATAATAATTTATAATAATATGATGCAAACAAAAAGAATAATTAAAAAAATGATTTTTAAAATTTAATATAGAGAATGTTTAGGAAACCATCCATGTCAAAATAGGCGGAACTACCTTATTATTTTCTACATCCATAATCCTAAATTGATGTGGGAAAATATAATATATAACTTTTGCAATCCTTAGAAGATTTACTACCTTATCATTTTCTTTGCCCATAATCTTAAAATGTTGTGGAAAAATATAATGTATCATTTTTGTGAGTTTAAAAAAGATAAAAGTTAAGTTTAAAAGGATAAAAGTAAGTTTTTTTGGTTTGTTTTTGTAAGTTTATAATCTATTTTATTGAGAGAAAATAGTGTTACAGATAAAAGTACAAAATAGTGTATCCGACTTACAGAGAGGCAAAAACAGAGAAAAAGAACTAATTTTCTCATGATGGAAAGGAAGATTGGAGCAGTCAAAGTGATCCTCCTTTTGAAGGGAAAACAGATCCATACAATAAAGAGTTTAAGATTTTTACAAAAAAACTTCAAGGTGAGCTTGAGAAGCCTAACCATGGGAGACCACTGTCCCAGGATATTTGTCAAAAAAAGGAGACGTTGAAACATAAAACCTGGTTTAGAATTTGATGAAGGGTTCCACGATTATGGAAGTCCCAAAACCGAAACCCAGCTACGCATTCTTGCCATTGGTGTCATTCGCATCATCACTAAAGTTGTCCTCATTGTGGGAGTTTGTGCTGCTGCTCTAGCAATCCTTAATGCTGGAACTGGCATGCTTGATCGACAGGGGCTCGGTCCTCCTAGGGATAGCGGCACCCGGGAGGAATTTTTCCTCCATAAGTGGTGAAACGTGTCTGAGGTGGGGGCGCCATGGGGGTGACATCCATAGGAGCTGGTGAAGGAGAAGGGACATGAATGGAAGGGGCAGAGGTGGGGTCGGGGATAGAAGGACCACGGAGAACAGAAGGACCAGGGATACCCGGACTAGGGACACCAGAATCGACAGGGTTAGGATCCAAAGCAGGAGCAGCAACGTGGAGGTTGTTAGAGTGGAGAATGAGGCGAGTTAGCAGGTTCTTGATCACCCAGTAATTCCTGCAACATTCAGTGGTGCGATTGGATGTTGAGAGAGAACTGGTGAGCTCGTCCTCCCAATCATCAATCATGGTGTGCAGGTGAGCCGGAACTTCAATGTCAAAGCCATCAGAGTTGTTCTGGGCATTGAAGGGCATGGCTCTTACACTGTTAGCACCCCTGCGTGCACGTCCTCGCTTGGTTGTACCTCGTTGCCGGGGCAGAATGATGCGAGCAGAGTGCCAGAGAAATGGAGGTGGTGAAGTTGTAGAAGAAAGCGTCAGGAGGTATATTGCAGGAGGTTGGCGGAGAGGATCGAAGGTGAACAATGGAGAAGACGATTGACAGCTGGTGAACTTAACCCCCCAACGCAAAACCACAAGCCATTTATGGCTGACCATCATTGCGTTGACCTCATCATACCAGGGCTTGATTGCAAAGAGGACACGTCCGAAGGGGGAATTTAGAAGCGCCGCCAATTTAGAAGGAGGAGGAGGCATGTAAGGGGTCTGGGGTATCATTTGTATATAGATGAAGTAGCCAAATTAAGAAATTGATTAAAAAACACCCATTTGAAATGTAATATTTTTTTAACATTTTTTTTTAATTAAGTGTATCATTAATTTATTATTTTCAATTGAAAAGCAAAAATTTATAAAGAATTTCATGCTCAAAGTGTGCATGAATATCTACACTTCAAATTTAAATTGAGGCTAACCCTTCAAATTTGATCACTGCATCAACCCTTGTGACATGCAAAACCTAGTGAAAAGTTTTTTGAGCTAACAAGATTCAAATTTGAAACAAATTCGCGCTCACTACATTCAAATTTCACATGGCATAGGCAAATGCATGGATGCCATGGCATGTGCGAATGCATGCATTACATCAAGAGGGGCGTCACCTTTTTGGTAGTTGGATAGCTGGTGGTTTTCGTGGGCGAGAATTATTTAGCTTGCTGTATCCCAATTAATGCGATCGTAGCAAGCATGATGTCCATTGAATCTTAAACATCCAATAGGCACCATGCCTACTCCCTACAACAAGCTGGATATTAATCGTTGCCACCATATGCCCCTGGACCTTGTACCTTGTACATGCTGCGTCGGTCAGAATCGGGGAAATGGAGAACAAGACGGAAGGGAGGGCGCCGGTGAACACATGAGTTGGCAGGAGGCTTAGGCAGGGGTGACGCTGGCCGGCATGGGTGCACTTTATCATGGCTGGATATGGGAACGATTTGTGTGTTCTATATGTTGCCTCTAGTCTAGTCTTTGAGATTGGGTGCGATTTGTGTGTCCCCTATGTGGGTCAAGTTTTTGAGATGTGATATGGTCATTGGGATGTTAGGCCAGGGGATGGGGCCATGACAATGACAACAGCTAAAAAAAAGTGAATGAAGTAAGTGAAGTGGTTTTGTGAAAAGGCGAATCGCGGATGAGATAAAACGGGTCGTTTTGGTTAGCCCATGTCCCACTCCGTTTTGTCACAATCAAAGGAAACAAGTGGCCAACTGTCATGAATAAATTAATGAATGAAAACACAAAAGGTCCCGTCACAATTAGTCGATAATGCCTCGACTAATGGTCTTTTCCAATAAAGGAGCTTTAATTCCCAACGCGTGAACGATGCGAGACACGTAAGATGCAGGACGACCACACTGCGAAATTGCCTGCCATGGACGTGGACTCCCACCTGCATCTTATGTTCGTGAATGCCACCAGGAAAGTGGCCAGTGGCCACCTGTTGTGAATAATGAATCGAATAACAAAATGTCCAATCACAATCAAAGTCAATGAACGTGGACGCGGAAGATGCGGGACCGGAAATTGCCAACCATGAACATCGACTCCCACTTGCATCTTATGTCGCCGGTTGATGCCACCTGCTTTGCAGAATGAATTGCCTGTGGATGCCACTTGTTTTGCATAATCAATTGGGCCCACCTAACAGAATAATAAAATTTGTTCATTATATAAAGCGACTTGACTTGGTTTCTTCAACTAATCAGAATATCAAAAATCAACAAGATATCAGTGCTGTTCTATTTTCAATAGTTTGGCCTAGTATTGAGATTGGAAGAGGGTGTGTATCAAAGGCGCAACTGGTAGATACTTTGCAATCGTGAGATCTCTCCGAATAAAATCTTGAGGTTGAGTGCGCATTCCCAATCTCTGCAAAACGTTCTTCGTTATTCTGTATCCAATGGCACTCCTTACCTCGACAGCAGCTCGCGACGCTACAGCCCTCGCATCCACCTCAAGTGGCAATACTAACAGTCATATATATGACGTTTTTATAAATCATCGCGGTGAAGTGAAGAAAGGCCTCGCCAGCGATATCTACAATCGCCTTGTTGCAGATGGATCCACAAGAGTATTTTTGGACCAGGAAGAATTCCAAAGGGGAGAGAACATGATTACCCAAATCGAGGGGGCTATTCGAACAGCCTCGGTTCATGTAGCAATTTTTTCTCCAGGATATGCGTCTTCAAACTGGTGTCTCGATGAGCTTGTACTGATGGTGGAGTCGAAGTCAAGAATTATCCCGGTCTTCTACAACGTCGAGCCCTCAAATCTTCGGTGGACGGAGGGCGGAGATGGAGTGTATGCTCAAGCTCTTCGCGCGCTCGAAAAGAAAAGAACATTCGATTCTCAACCACGATACAGTTCCGACACTATAGAAAAATGGAGGGATGCACTTTCTACTGTGGCAAATATATCCGGTTTTGAGCTGAAAGCGTGTAACGAGTAAGCACCTCTACCTCTCCCTTTTATTCCGAGTTTTTAATATCCTGGATTGAGGTATAATATCATACTTGATTTTTTAATAAAGCGTCTCTTATATTATTAGCGATTTTAATGTGTTTATTATTCAGTGACGAGGGGCACCTAGTCGATAAGGTTGTCCAGCGAGTGTTGAAATTGCTTACCAAGCCACCTGTCAATGTTGCCCAATATCCCACTGGCCTCGATGAAAAAGTAAAAGATTTCCTAAAAAAGGTGTTAATAGAGCACCAAAGCGATAAGGCTAGGGTTGTGGGAATTGCGGGTCTTGGCGGGGTAGGGAAAACGACGCTTGCAACAGCATTCTTCGACCGACACAGATCAAATTATGCTCGATCTTGTTTTTTACACGATGTCAGAGAAAATGCAGCCAAGGGCTCTCTTAATTCCTTGCAGAGTTCACTTCTTAAAGACTTGGCTGGATTGAACGAGGAAATCAAGAGCGACAAAGAAGGTATAGGAAAGCTCAAAAGCTCTCTTTCATCTTCTCACCCGGTTCTTGTGGTGTTAGATGATGTGGATCATATTGATCAGATGAAAGCATTATTTTCACCAGTGAAGGATACCATTCATTCAGGTAGCTTAATTGTAGTGACATCTCGCAATAGGGATGTTCTTAAAGGCTCAGACATCCCAGAGTCGTTCATTTATGGGCTAAGAGGCCTCAATCCACAATACTCCAAAGAGCTCTTTTGTTTGCATGCGTTCGGCGACTGTCATCCGATTGCAGGATTTGCCGAGGTTGTTAAAGGGTTTTTGAATGCTTGTCATGGATTGCCATTATCTCTTAAAGTGCTGGGGGCGCTTCTTCGTCCAAATAAGGACTTGGAGCATTGGGAGGCTCAATTGCGCAAGATCGTCAAAATACTTCCCGCCGATATCCATAAATGTCTTAGACTTAGTTATGACAGTTTGGATGAAGAGGAGAAGAATATATTTTTAGACATCGCCTGTTTCTTCATAGGAGAAGACCAGGATACCGCCATAAATATATGGGACGGATCCGGCTGGGAGGGACGGCTGGGTTTTTGGAAGCTGCTAAACCGATGCCTTGTAGAGGTCGACAGCGAAAATCAAATAAGAATGCATGACCACCTCAGAGACCTTGGCAGAGATTTGGCGGAAAAGGAACCTCCTGGATGTGAGCTTCGGCTTTGGCGACCAACGGGCAACTTTCTTCATAATCTTTCCGGCCAATCACGCGTTCGTATTTTGAAGCATTCGACCAAGTCTTTCAACATAACGTTGTTTTATCAAAATTATCTGTATGTTTTGATTTCTGAAAAATTTGCAAGAATGCATCTTGTTTCTAACAGCTCCGATTGAAAATTTCAGGTGCGTGGAATTATCTTGGATCACGAAAATGGCCCTGAAGAATTTTTCGAGAACGTTACTGGCGGATGCGACCTAAGCAGGTTGCAGTTGCTAAGCAGGTTGCAGTTGCTTAGGGCTCATGGTGATATTGCGGAACGTCTATTCAGCGCTGTGCAGTTACCCGAACTAATATATCTCCGTTTGAGTAACTGTAATTTTTCCGCCTTACCTTCCTCGTTTCCAATAAGGAATTTAAGAGTCTTAAATATTGCGGGGTGGAGTTTGGAGACACTCTGGCAACATGAATCTGAGGTAGTGTTATTTTTTATTTATTTTTATAGGTTTTGGTTTTTTTCTTCAAATTGTAAAATTTGTTTGTTTGCGCTAGAATATTGTTTTCTCATACACAATGCCAAATATTTACATTTACAGGGTGAAACCCCCTTTAATACTATGAACATTTCAGGCACCTTTGCAGCTGAGAGAACTTTATATTTCTGGTTATCTGAATTTCTCCGTTTTCATGCTTCCAAAGTCCATTGGGAAGCTGAAGCACTTGAAAAAGTTAGCCTTGCATTGTGGAGCGCTCCCAGATTCAGTGGGGGGTTTATCGAGCCTTCAAAGCCTTGACCTGAGGCGCTGCTCCAGTTTGAAGGCGCTCCCAGATTCAGTGGGGGGTTTATCGAGCCTTCAAAGGCTTGACATGAGGGACTGCTCCAGTTTGCAGGCACTCCCAGATTCAGTGGGGGGTTTATCGAGCCTTCAAAGCCTTGACCTGAGGCGCTGCTCCAGTTTGCAGGCTCTCCCAGATTCAGTGGGGGGTTTATCGAGCCTTCAAAGGCTTGACATGAGGGACTGCTCCAGTTTGCAGGCACTCCCAGATTCAGTGGGGGGTTTATCGAGCCTTCAAGGGCTTGACCTGAGGCGCTGCTCCAGTTTGCAGGCTCTCCCAGATTCAGTGGGGGGTTTATCGAGCCTTCAAAGGCTTGACATGAGGTACTGCTCCAGTTTGCAGGCGCTCCCAGATTCAGTGGGGGGTTTATCGAGCCTTCAAAGCCTTGACATGAGGGACTGCTCCAGTTTGCAGGCCCTCCCAGATTCAGTGGGGGGTTTATCGAGCCTTCAAAGCCTTGCCCTGGGGGAGTGCTCCAGTTTGCAGGCGCTCCCAGATTCAGTGGGGGGTTTATCGAGCCTTCAAAGCCTTGTCCTGGGGGACTGCTTCACTTTGCAGGCGCTCCCAGATTCAGTGGGGAGTTTATCGAGCCTTCAAAGCCTTGTCCTGGGGGGCTGCTCCAGTTTGCAGGCGCTCCCAGATTCAGTGGGGGGTTTATCGAGCCTTCAAAGCCTTGTCCTGGGGGGCTGCTCCAGTTTGCAGGCGCTCCCAGATTCAGTGGGGGGTTTATCGAGCCTTCAAAGCCTTGACCTGGGGAGCTGCTCCAGTTTGCAGGCGCTCCCAGATTCAGTGGGGGGTTTATCGAGCCTTCGAAGCCTTGACCTGAGTTGGTGCTCCAGTTTGGAGACGCTCCCAGATTCAGTGGGGGGTTTATCGAGCCTTCGAAGCCTTGACCTGAGCTACAGCTCCGATTTGGAGGCGCTCCCAGATTCAGTGGGGGGTTTATCGAGCCTTCAAAGCCTTCACCTGGAGGGCTGCTTCAGTTTGCAGGCGCTCCCAGATTCAGTGGGGGATTTATCGAGCCTTCAAAGCCTTCACCTGGGGGGCTGCTCCATTTTGCAGGCGCTCCCAGATTCAGTGGGGGGTTTATCGAGCCTTCGAAGCCTTGACCTGAGCTACTGCTCCGGTTTGAAAACGCTCCCAGATTCAGTGGGGGGTTTATCGAGCCTTCGAAGCCTTAACCTGAGACACTGCTCCGGTTTGGTGACGCTCCCAGATTCAGTTGGAAGGTTAAGGAGCCTCCAAATCTTGAGCTGACGAGTTTGCTTCAGGTTGCAGGAGAATATGGGAAGCTTAATTAGCCTCCAAATCTTTGTATTGCGTGAGTGCTTCAGCTTGCGGGTGCTCCCAGATTCAGGGGAAACTTAACGAGCCTCCAAACCCTTGACATGTGCGGTTGCGAAGCATTGCAAGCGCTACCACATTCCGTGGGGAACTTAACGAGCCGTGCCGCTTTGATGCTTCGAGGAAGCTGGGCTCTAGACCCAAATGTCCGTATGACGTGTCATGTATTGAAGACCCACGGGCCACGAGACATAGGCTTAGATTGCATTTGGAAGGGTATAATGCCAATCTAAGCTTACATTGCAGTTGCATTGGATACTACATTAATATTTTTTGTAAATTGTTTTAAGACAAAATTAAAATTGTGTATTGTTTCAAATATTGTTTTAAATAATTGACAATATTTTTGTAAATTGTTTTAAAACAAAAATAAAATTGTGTATTGTTTCAAATATTGTTTTAAATAATTGTTATTAATTTAAGATAAAAATTATTTATATATAAAAAAGATAAAAATTAAATATAAAAGTATTCACTTCATCTAATAAAATTTTTTTAAAATTAAATGTTCAAAACTTTATTTAACATAATTTTCCAATTTAATAATATTTATTTAAATTAAAATATTCAAAAAAAATTTAACATATTTTTTCAAATTAATGATATTTTTAGAATTTCAATTAGGTTAGTTTAATAAACTTCATCTTCAAACTAGAATATATATTTTTTTTCTTAATGTATAAGAAATGTCAAAAATTAATCATATTAATTACAAAAATATATTTTAAATTTAATATTAATGTTTATAAATGTTATTAATGTTATTCTTTACTAAAATTAAGGTATTTTCAATGTTCATTGTAATATGTTGTGAACTAGATTTGAACCTAAATGAGAAATATCGTAAACAATACTTTGAACTATTCTAAATCAAAACATTAATGATAAATGAGAAGTATTATAAATGAGAAATTTTTATATTCTTATAAAGATTTGTTAATATGACTTTGAGTTTATATTTCAAGCTTTGTAAAATATTGAATAATGGTTACATATTTAAAATATCCAATATGAAGTATATATTACATTGGGTACTTTCAAATTATAATATTACTTTCTTGCTTGTTATTTTTTATGTAATTGTTATTTTTTTTGTCTTTTTATTAAAAGGTATAAATGCTTAAAAAATAATCATTAATTTTATTTTTCTTATTAAGTAGGTATTGAACAATATTGTTGTTCAATCCACTTATACATTTTTAAATAGCAATATCATTTTTTTACTAATATATTATTTAGCTTTTAATTGTTTTTAATTAAACTTTTTTTAGAAGGCAGTTATTAAGCAACTTTGTTGCTAATTTCACTTGTTTAATTATAGTTATTTTAACTACATTAAAAAAAATTCTATTATATATAATTTTTATTGTAGAAAAATAAATTTGATTAAAATGTTTAATCTCCAATATAAAATTATTATTATTTGTACTATTTAAAATTATCAAGACATGTATAGGGATTTGAGTATGGGAGATGTGCGTTGTGTCATAATAGGCTAGTGTTTTTTAGAGCGTTACCTTCTGGTGCAACCTGCAATCCACAAACATTTTTGTTGAATCATGTAATATTTGAATGATGAGTTTGGAGGGAGGGATCGCAGATTCCTCCCTTGTTCCACCAGGTTGTCAAACTCATGCATCACAACGAGAGATAGGGAAAATGAATGACACTATGGGAGTGGGAGGAGGAGGATCAACGTGGGATGAGGCTCGACCCAAGGATGACGCCCAAAGATACAGATCGAGTAGACGCATACCGAAATCCTCTCAAATCCCAAATTATGTAGTTACCTCTGGTATCATAAATGCATGTATCCAATACATGAAGGATTGTGCGATTATTGGAAAATTTCTTGGAATATGGACAAAAGAGAAAGATTTGGTTTGGTGGATCAACTCCAGATGGAAACCAATAGCATACTACAATCTTCAATTAGGCTCCAAATGATTAGTTACAATCATTTTCTCAATCCTAGAGGATCGAGATAGAATTTTGACACTGGCCCTTATTTCTTCAACTCGTCGAGGGCTATACCTTAAACACTGTATGGAGTGCTTCAACCTAAATATGGAGGAATTATTGCATGCTCTTGTTTTGCTTCACATGTACTCTCTCTAATGGGAAGTTTGGGAGGAGCAACACACTGCCTCATTTGGTAGGGTTTTTGACATTACAAGATTCGGTCGGTAACTGTAACGTCCCCAACCCTCTGACCGGCGAAGAGGATGATACCATGGTGTTAACCATCCGGGAAACCAGCCCCATGAACATGTGTATTCATAAAATTGCTAAAATGCTGAAATAAAATGCTTTGAACTAGAACATGCATACATGATCATTTATCATACACAGCGGAAGCAGCATACATTCATTCCACATGTTCATCATAATCATTAACAGTAAATAGGATTGCAGAAGTAAAATAGACAAGATTACTTATCTTATAAGAACTCGTTCCGCAACTAGCTACGTCGCTGCAATGTTCCACCCAACCATAGGCCAGCGTGCTCCTTAATCTCTCAACAACGCTGCCACCCCCGAGCCGGGCATGATTCTCCAAGGAATAAGGAACAAGCAGGCTTACACATAGCCAAGGATACACAAAACACAGCTAAGCCAACACAGTTGGGTTTATCAGGCTATCAACAAGACAGCCAAGCCAACATGGTCAAGTTTATTAGGCCATCAAGGAGCTGGGAAAGGCTAAATGCTAAGCTGGTGAGCCCATTACAGATCTAGGAGCACCTACACCAGAACTAGCCTGACTTCTAAGACACCCATACACACCCAACACAAGGAATCAGTCCCTTCTCTGCTACACAGTCTTTCAGGCCCTGCCTTCCCTTCCTGTGCTATTCAAGGGTTGTGGAGAAGAAAGCCAACCCTCTAGCTCTGTTTGTGTGGTTTCCAAACACACTAGGTTTATCAAGCAACTCAAGTCCTCATCCCTACTCCATAACAGGCCGAAGACCAACCACTGCATACACGCAGTCACACAAGCGATTCACAGCTTGGGTAAGGAAAACAAATCCTGAGTCATTCTTGGCCCTATCATGGCCCAAACAACTCCCCAAAACAATCTACAATAGCCCCCAACATGTAAAAAAAAGACCGCAGCAAACACAACCAACAAATGTGGGGAAAAATAGTAGCCTGCTCTGAACAATGAAGTCACTGGGGAACTTACCCAGTCCGAGGATGGAAAGAAAAACCAATTTCACAGTTGGGCAGAGGAAAACATATGTATAGGCCACAAATTGGTAAGGAAAAAAATACACGTGACAGAAAACGCGAATGGCCCTTCACAGGGAAATCGTGGGTGAAAGTGACCGAATGGCTCCCAGCTTGTTGCGTGAGTAACAACGACGCGGAACCCAGTGCGTCAGAGAATATTCACACCAAATCCCGAATACAGATTGAAACACACTCGATTCCTCTGTGTGGAGAATGTGAATGAAAGTGGAGATGACACCCCTCTCTCCTGGCTACGTGAGACCAAAACAGGAAAGAAGCCTGTGTGTGGGAACAATCAGACTACTGTCCCTACGTGAAGATGAAGAGACAATGGAGAGAATGCGTAATCAGAGAGGATGGAATGAGGGGCGTAGTCATTCTTCTGCCCATCGTGAAGTTCAGTCCGCTGGTGGAGTGTGCGTGTAGACAAGGAATGGCAGTCCTACCACCCTCCACTCCCAGCCATAACTGCCCCAATAAACAGCAGCAGTCTTTAATGGTGGTGGTTGGATAAAACAAGGGAAGATGGGAAAATCAAAACAGTGTGGTGACACATGGGTTTTCCCTATAGGTTCAAAGTTTAACAATTTCCCCCCCTTATCCTTGGAATATCATGCCCCTTCTCAATTTAGTTGTCGCGAACGTAGCTGGTTGGGTTATTTAATTAAAGATGCATATTTACATGATGACAACTCAATATGTATGCCGCATGCTCTGATATACCATCGGTGACAATTTAAATTCGAAACATAGCATAACCAATCAATGGTGGGGCCTTGGCCTTTAGCTCCGCACCATGATCATTTACAATATATACATCATATACATCTAATGCAACGGGGTCAAAACTGGGGTGTTACAGTAACTTCATACGCTTGGATCTACATCTATATGAATATATCCAAGGCACTATCAAAAACCATATGCTTGACCCATGAATATAATGAATGGGTCCAAACCATTGATCATGAGCATGTGTCCTTTAACTGCAAAAAGTGTCATGAACATGGGCATATTTATCGGGACTATCCCTTGAATTCCCCCACTCCATCAAGCTAGAAGGAAGGGGTAAAGAATTTTGATGGATTTTAAAATGATCCTAGCATGAGACAACAACCAAATAATCCCCCTAGTGTAGACCCACAACAGAATTTAGGCCCAAAATCTAACGGATTTCATATCTGAAATTCAACATATACCTGTCGGTTATTCAACAAACACATCTTTTTTGTCGTCGGTATATTCGATGACCTACCAAACCCCATCGGCTTTTCGACAGTGTAAGAAGCTAATATGCCGACGTCTTTTACCACTAAGTCGTCGAATTTTCGACACCTTTGTGGTCGAACTTCTGACTGCTCCTTGTTGAAGGTGGGCCACTTCCTTTGTAAAAATTCAGGTTTATGCCGTCGATTTGGAGACAAAGGGGTGTCGGTTTTCCGACATATAATTGTCAAATTTGCGACTACTGGTTGTCGGATGTTCGACATATCCTTGTCAAATTTATGCCACTTCCTTTGTAAATTTCGTCAATTTTCACAAGAGGGGTTGTCAGATTTTTGATGCGTCGTAGTCAAATTTACAGTGACTTCATCGGATGAGGGCCCCGTGATGGTGGATAACTGACGTGTCTTAATCGAATTTGCAATGACACCCTCGTTGGATCACCATTGTCAGAGATATGGAAACTTCGTCGGACGAGGGTCACATGCTTTCAGATAACCGATGGGAGTCTGTGTTTTTTTTTTAAAATTGCGGTCTTCTGTATATTTAAAAAACCCAAAAATTGTGGTCTTCGTTGGACATTGTAGATTCTTTTTCCTATTTTCCCTCAAAAGGAAGGTGTCATCGATCCATGAGAATCTATGTATGCGCTCCAATTTATTCTTTATACCTACCACAAAAGTCATGGGAGTCACCCACAAGATTAAGCTTTTTCCACCAAGTCATTTGACCATACTCTAGAAACTTTCCTTGATATTGAAACTCTCTTGAATTAAGGCCATCTAGAAGGATTATTTGTAACAGGAGTTTCAACAAACACTTGGCTTACAAATTTTGTGTCAAAGAGTTGGCACACACCCTCTAATATGGCGGTAACCATTCCAAGTTACCAACACAACTTTGGATTTTTCTCTTTTC
>LPNX010261685.1:61853-72049 GCA_001517045.1 Pseudotsuga menziesii | reverse complement strand
AAATTAAACATATTAAAATAAAACAAAATAATCTCTTTAATATTTCCACAGATAAAGAGAGGAAGCATATTCATATACCTATCATTGTCGACTAATTACCAACTTATGCGAACTCATTATAGCAAATACAATTTGCTTTACACTTTCTTATAGACGTATGTGTACACATTATAAACATGGCTCCATAAATTGATAACACTAAAGATCACTAGAAACAAATATAAATCCAAGTTATGCATATTGATCTTATTTACAAGTCATCATGGGTGCCCTCGTACTTTGGTTACCCTCTTCAACGCAAATGGTTATTGTAATTATGGGTCCTAATTATGCTACTATCCAAAGCATGTTATTAACTAGATCTATTTTTGATTCACTGAGTTCGCTTGAAGCATGAAAAATGCTAAAATACTTGAAAGGTCTCTGGGGAATTTAAGATGACAGATAAAGCATTGTGACAATCATTAAACCCATACTTAACCCTCCCCTTGACTGCTTCCCTGTCTAATATTCACAACTTAGGAAGAATATCCTATCTATAACATTGGGTAGAAAACCAATAATAGTCGTTATAAAGGAAAACATCTGAACCTCAACGTCTTGTTTGACAAAGGTCCCAACAAAGTAACATCCACTTAGAAGTCCACAGACAAACCAAAAAGTATGCCAGACTAGAACATGGTATCATGGACAACGGAATAAATAAGAAATAAACATTACATAAAAATCAGAAAACAATTGGAAAACAACAAACTTATAATCACTTTATCCATTTAAGGACTAAGCCAAGGGAAAAAATCTTGTCATTCATTAAAAAAACACTACCAATTCTCATGAAGTGAAAGAAGAGAAGTAATGTGCATACCTTGGAAGCTTCAATTCATTTGTTATCTATGAATTCGAGATGGGGGCGTAGTTTGACATGATTAAATATCATCTCTTATTTTGTCTACAAGAAGTATATTATATACTCGTGATTGTTAAGGACCTTCTTGACCACACCCATCATTCTCATAAGCATCAACTTCCTACCCTGACCAGAACTAATATAACAAACATAAGTGCAAGAGCAAAGTGATTACTAGTGGGTGGTAGCCATTTTTTCGGATAGGAATCAAGTACTCCATCAAGATACCTACAAAAAGAGGGCACTAAAGTAATCAACTTGTTCAATTGTTCTTTTACATAAAAAATAAAACATACAAAAAAAAAAAATTATAAGAACGTATGCTTTGAAGTAAAATTATGTTAGGAAGGGATCTGAAAAATATTACCATCCCAACCATGTCACAAAATCCAATGCAACAACAACAAGAACAAAAAAACTGGCAATCTGCAAGTACAACACAACAACATGTTTAATGAAAAGACTACTTAATCTTATTATGAATATAAAAATTTGATTTCTTATTTCCAAATGACTTCTTAGTATTCTCTGCAAATGTTTATAAAACATGAGGCCAATTTAGAAACACTATGGCTCGTGTTCAATATAATTTATGAGATTTAACAAAGATATGTTTGAAAAGAGCTTACATAATCAACAAACTTCTGAATTGGGGCTTTAGCCATTTGAGTTGTCTCAACCAAATCAACAATCTGAGATAAAGAAACATCTGAGCCTACTTGTTGTCACTTGAATGTGAAGATACCCTTTTAAGTTCATAGTGTCTCCTATTATTGTCCCCCAACCTCCTTTGACATTGGTGCTGACCCACTAGTAATCATACTATGATTGACATAGTTGGAATCCCATACTACTATTCCATCAACTAGGACCTTTGAACCTAGGTATACTTTGAGCATATCACTCCTTTGACTCAACTATGCATCAATTTATTTTTCTCCCACGTGCTTTCCATCTTCCATACATAAAAAAACATTTATCACATCTATGAATTCAAATATAGTTATTTATGACTAACAATATAAATAGGATAGTCTAATAATTTTCCTTTAAGAAAGTTTCCATCCCTTATGATAAAAGTGAGCTATGTTAGCTCACAACTAGAAAATATATCACTAACATATTCAATAACAAAGACAATAAAATGTATACCATAAAAAATGGTCCCAAAAGATAACTTAAGAAACAGATAAAACAATAAGAAAATTGAGGTGATGAATAAATATATATTAATATTCAGAGACTCAAAATTCAACACCTTTTAATATTACGGTAGCCAAGTAATCAGTGTTTCATGCACTTAACATATCAACATTATTAGAATGAGAGAGAGAGAGAGAGCCAACCTGAATATGTGATTAACAACAAAGCAGTTGTTGGTGCAAGTTCTAAAAGCTTCTTAATGACATTAGATGTGTTTCCTTTATCCACAACCTCCAACCATCGGTATTGTTGGTCTGAGAATGGTTTGTCTTATCTGAGTCTTATTTGATCTTATATTAATCTTACTTAAAGAGTTAGAAGTTTGAAAGGTTTCCATGTGATGACTAATGCACTTGAGAGATAAATGAACTCACCATTGGATGCTTCTCTTTAATATTAATTTGATCAATACTAACTTCCTCTATGTGTAAGCAAACAAATTATTTTCCTGAAGTAGATGGCATGTGACAGACACTAACAGAATCCATACTTCTAATTATAGATGAAGAAGTTTGACCACCGTTTCCATGTGACGATAGATGTACTTCGGATATAGATGAATCCATTATTGGATGCTGCTCCTTGATATTAACTTGATCATTACTGGCTTTCATTAAACCATTCGTTAAATCATTCAATAAACCATTCAATCATTCAATAGCTAAAAAAAACATTCATTAAACCATTCATTTAGTCAATAGGTGATAAAAAAATTCATTTAACCATTCATTCATGAAATAGAGGAAAAAACCATGTAAATTTTTTTATTATAAACAAGAATTACTCAAAATTTCTTTAGTCACTTCTTTTTAACTTTTCTTCTCTTTACATATTTAGCCAGAAGCGCATCTTCTGGAATCTGCTTATTGGTCTCCCTACTAGACTGCTTGCAAGGTTGAACTTGCAGAGGGGGGCTATGAATTTCTGCAATAATGTCAAAATGTTTCATTAATTTATTTTTATTTTTATAAATATAAGTAATTCATTAAAAAAAACATTACAAAGGTGTTTTTTTAACCTGGAATGGGCAAATCATCATGTTCATCATTATCTTGTACAGGCTCGACCTATTCAGTGTTATCTGCATCTACATGCTCTGCAGTTGAATCGTGGACAATTAGAATTAATGTTCATCATTTGCAATTATCTATACAAAACAGTAGCATATTAATAAATCCATTACCAGGAATTGAAGCATGATCTTCGTCTGGTTGGTGTACATCCTCGACATTAACGGGATCATTACTTTCCTACTAAAAAAGGACTAAATAATTTATGTTCATTTTTTATAATGAATAAATTGCATGAGAATTAATAATTGTCATTAAACTAGATAGTTTTTATATAGCTGCGCACCAGATGGATCAATAGAAGATCGTAGAGTATGCCCATACAAGCTTCTTCGGTGTTCAACAACATTGTCAAATCCCTGTTCGAAGCCAAGCTTCATGTCTTCCTCAGTGGGAAATTCTTTGAATTGGTCGGCCTACACTTTTGCATGATGTAATTAATTTTACATGTTTTGTTAGAATAAAATGAAAATAATTTTCTATATATTATTTGGATGTAGTATCGGGTTTTCAATACTTACATATTGTGCAGCCAAATTCGAATAACCATTAGGACCAAGCTTGTGTTGACCAATTTTTTCCATTCTTTCCTTAGTGGCCTTTGATGTGTCTGACAACCTAATTAAGTGTTGAATTATGTTAGTCGTTGTTCCAAATTCGATATAAAAACTAATAATAATAAGGCTTACCATTGCATTTTGGAATGTATTGCATACCTCCTTGTTCCCGGTGGTATCTTTCTTGCTCTTCTCAGACCCTTATCTTTTGCATCTTCCACCAGGGCTTTCCACTCCCTTGATGGAATCATCAGAGGGCGCTCATACCTAGGGTTCTTTTCTAGGTGAACCCTATACCGGTCTCGGACAATCTTCAGATGTTGTCCATCCTTCTATAGGACCTTCGATGTATCGAAGGCATCTTTTCTGAACAGACCACCCAAGTGATTAGTCAGCTCATCCTTTAAAGTTTTTGCCAGTCTGTCCCACCTTGTGCGGATGGTGGGTTCGAAGATCTCTAAGGACAAATCATTTAGATTTTTATAAAATACATCATTTCCTACAAAACAATAATGCACTCATTAGTCAACATTAAAAGATATTATGAGTATATTAGAAACAAATTATAAAAACTAAATTGAACAATCTATAATCACCTGGAATCTTCTCTATCTTTATTGGAACAAGTTCATCGTTCACCAAAAATGTTGTCACCATTGAACCAGTGCTAGTGACACGAGAATATCCAAGAAATGTTGCTTCAACATCAGCATTAGTATCTAACCTTGCATCCACCCCTTCTTCTGTCGCATCTGTTGTGGGTCGGTCAACATCGGGTGCACCCTCTGCTGGCCTCGTGGGTGTTGCAGAGTGTGTTGCTGACTGTTCAGTGGAAAAAAATGGAGTAGTATGTGGTGTGCGTGGAATGGTTTGGTCACTGGGACCAACAACACCTTCACCACCAATGTTAAACTGATTAATATCCTGTAAATACAAATGATTGTATTATAAGTTCAATATCATATAAAATTAAAAATTATAAAGTACTAAATGAATTTACATTATTATTCTGGAACTTACTCTCAATTATCGACATTTCTGGATCAACAATTGAATATTTTCTTTGATCTCTTCTGTTTGTGGAAATGTCAATGACAATTCAACAAGTTCCTCATTTTGTTTTTCCATGGTCTTCTGTAGCACCTTCAACGGGTCTACAGACGTACTAATTTCATGATATTTAATCAACTGGTAGACATCAAACTGTAAAGACTATTGAGTTGGTGTTTCATAAACCGAATCCCTTGTCTGCAACAGAAATATATTAATAGTCTGCACAAAAAATTGTATTAACAAAAATTGTCTATCATGATAGATTCCTAGAATTACATCTAGGTTTACTTAATGCCTAGACAAGGGTGTGGTCTGATCAATAGCTGGGGACTTTCCTTGATCATCCACCTGCAAAACAATATAGAACATTATCATAATGAACGCAGTATGTAAAAACTCTAAAATTCATAACAAAATAAACATTTAGGTTTACTGTTGCCTCGAGGCTCGAGTCATCTGATCAATAGCTGGGGACTTTCCACGATCATCAAACTGCAAAAAAGTAGACAACATTATCATAATGAACGCAGACATAAAAACGGAAAAATGCATAACAAAATAAACATTATGCTACACATTATACATGTGTACAATTTTACAGTATTTAAAATGTAGAATTACATTCATGTCTACATGTTGCCCCGATGCTATAGTTGTCTAATCAATTGTCGGTTGTCTTCCCTGATCAACACTCTGCATGGAAAATAGATAAGATTATATAAATGAACCGAATATACTATTGAAAATACATAATGATAGATCTGTTTGTCCATCCTAAATTTTTACAATGGCAATATTGATGTATACCTGCCGCCTTGAGGTAGGTTTAGTAACATCTACTGTGAGGGAGGTGCCCCTGATAGAACCCTGCATCAAAAACGTACTAAAAATCACTTAATGAAACCAAAATACTCACTAAAACAATTTTAAAACATAACATTATGTATACTTGTTGCCTCGCGGATCGTGTACTCTCACCTTCTGCCAGGGTGATGAGTCTCCCATCACCTCCCTGCGAAGTCAACATAGGAAATTTAATAGAAAATTATAATTATATGCTAACAAAAAAAAAATATGTTAAAATAATTAATAAAAGGTTGAGTAAATTGTTGGATGTATCACAACCATACTAACCGTGTTTGTGTCTACATGATTCAAATTGTAATTAATAAGCAGTTCTTCCCTAGCAACTATTGATTTAATGACACATGCAAAGAAACGTTTTCCTTCACGTGCATCGAATATGCAATTGGGTTGCTTAAGCATAGACCCTCGTTGTGTACTATTTATAACTCCCGCAATATTCTGAGTTATTTTTGGCCTTCTGTCAATGTACAACATTGCTCCTTTATTGTGATCTTTGTCTTTTAGTTGTAAATAATTTGTTGGAAACCCATATCTGCGCATACTTCATGTATATTGGACAAGGTGCATCCAATCACTATAGTTGTAAGAAGGTCAAACATACTCCATCAATTCTGTACATTTGTCGTATTCAACCTTTATGCCATCCATGCAAAACAACCCCAATCCACGTAATGACGATAGTGCAATTCTATATATTCTCTCATTCACACAAAAATCAATGTTTACTTGAGGAAGATCCCTAGGTACCCATTGTTTCACTAGGTGTTTGTACCTTAAAGGCACCTCGATGTCTCCTACTGTCTCATCATCTTAGGAACATGACCCCCCCGCCTTTGAAAAAAAATTCCATGCGTTTATTGAATTTTCTTTTGATCTTATGAAATCTAGTTGATCTAGCCCTTGTAGACCTACTAGATGTCTCACTTTCCTTTAGCCTTCCCAAACTACCCTCATTGGAGGAAGACATGTCTGACAAATCCCTGTTTGGTTCTACCTGCACCATGACCGAAAAAACATTTGGAAAATAATATAAAAATACCAACAAAAAACTTAGAAAGACTTATAAGCATTACATAATGGTGATATCATTATCCTGAATAATATCAATAATTTCCTAGTATAACAGTTCATCGCATATTTATTTAACACAATATAGATAACAAGTCATTCCATAACAAATGCTTCAACCCTTTTATCTCAAAATACAAACTATGTTTTTTACAATATTCTTAGGTGTACCTATTTTAATTTAGTTGGTTTCCTCACCCAAACATATAAAAGGCCCAGTTTATGGATCTCAATATATGTGATAAAATCATTTGCAAATATTTTGTAACTTTTTTTCAGAAGAAAAAGAGGTGTTCCTTGATATTCAATAGTGAATGAAAGGTAACTTTTACATAGTCTTGACAATAAGTCAGTCCATTAAAGAGTGGAGATCACTAAGTACCAAAAAATTTCTCAAGGGGAGGGACGGAACCCACAATCCCAATATGGTTGAAGTAGCAATACCACACGGAGAACATAAGGAGCCCAAACAGCTTATCCAAGGAGGTATCGATGGCAGAGAAAACACACCCCTAAGGGGATGAAAACAAAATCTATATCCCCAGCTAAAACAAGAAATATGTTAATGTATCCCATAGTAGAAAGAATAAAAAAGGTATTAAATTAACTGTATCATGCCTTCCTCAATGATTTATCCTTCTAAAATTTACGAGAAGGAGAGGAGGACAACCTTCATATTCAATGCTTCCTTGGATAAACGGTCTGCACTCATATTGTGCTCCTTGTAGACATGAATAAAGTCATATAAATGAATTGAAGATGTCGGTATTATAGCATATATGTCAGATATCCGACAAAATGCATTACTTTCTCCAACCTCTATGGATTAGTTCACATTCTAAGAGCTTCTATCACTACACTAACCTAATCACACAACTTCTAGGTCAGTTCTCTAGTCTACATTGGCTCGATTATTCATTTTCTTGGCCACTCCTCTGTTTTAATTCCATAGAAAGGGTGTCGAGGGTAAGAAAAGGAAGCCCTTGGATTATTGGTGGAAGGTTTGTTTTAGGGATTTTTAGGGCTATTTTAAGGTTTTTACAATTTTTGGGGGTAGCTATACCTAGTTTGTGACCTATTTGTAGCTAGTACATGACTGTGTATGATCCTCCTAGGCTGGGCTATCACTGTATATACCGTATAGAAGTCAAGAATTATTGTGTAAGCCCTCTAATGGCTGGGTGGTGACTGTATAAGCCATCTAGGACTGGCCGTGGATTGTGATGACATCCCCAAGCTATTCGTAGACTATGGTGGCCCTCCCAAGCTGGGCCATGTACTAGTGTGACCTTTCATTCCAATTCAATTCATGTTTCCCCATTCTTTTATTGTTTTGAGAGTCATTTATCTATTTAGGAACACATAGGGGGTTGGGGAAGAGAGTCGTTTTTCATTTTCATACCTCTCAAATAATTGGCAAAACCCATTAAAACATGAAGAAAATGATCAAATGATCAAACAAAAAGGACCATAGGGGAATTGTATTCTTAGTCCACTTCTCCCATCCATAGTGTTTGCTAATTATCCCAATTGTCCATTAGAGTTTTTCAATCTAGAACACATTATTAATGTGTTGTATATTGATCCTAGTCATAAGAATGAAAAAAATAGCACTAAGACAAAAAAAAAAAAAATTTATAATAAAGGCACCTAACCACTTAATCCTCTTGGCTAATTCGCTAGGATTTTATTGGAGACATTGAGAAAAGTCAATGGGGCCTAAGTGGCAAATATCAACAAAGTAATAACTTGTGTACTAAGGTTCCATTCTTGTTAAGGTATACCCCACTAAACTATCATGTAGTACAAAATTCATCCATAAGTGTGAACCAAATCCAATGAGCTAGAGCACCCCAATAGAAAATACTCCAAAGTCCAAATACCATCATTAACATGAAATAAGCCTAGTGATTCATAAAAATGATAATCCATGTCATCAATATGCCAAATCAAACCAAAAATTCTAGGGAAATCCCACGGGGACTTCACTTAGTGAACCTCTCACATAGCACGTGCGATCATGGGATATTAAAGAATACCCTTAATTTTGAGAGATATTGACCCAAACTCTTTTTGTTGAAACCCCCTCCTAATACTTAAAACCTCCTCCCCACCCCTTTTTATACCTTAATCCTTATAAACCACCCTACCCAGCCCCACCTTAAACCCCTCATCCCCCCAATACCTACAATATATTGGTTTGATTTTTGATAATTATAAAACCCACAATATGAACTAACGTGATAGGACATTGGCCAACAAGTGAATCCCCCGTGGGAAATCCATGAGAAGATGATCAATGTGTCATGAGCAAATGACATATGAGTGAAGTTCACCATCATCTCCTAGTGTTCTAACTCGGAGGCATCACACTCACATAACCACATAAATAACCATGCTATCAAACATTGCATAGACAATACTTCATCAAGGAGCAATTATTAACTCTTTAAAACTTAGGGAAACCCTAAGTTGATCGGTTCCCATTCCATGAAAGCACAAAGTGTTAGATGAATTCTAAGGAAAGATACTCAAGCATTCCAATATTACCAAAAAGAGAGAATAGCAAGATCAATACACCAATATATCATTAGGATCCATAAACCAATTAGAAACTAGGGCATCATCACAACTTTGCATTGCAACATTATCTTCTAAAATTAACCAATGTGTGACATGATTCAATGCATTATTTCCAACTATATTGGCTTTTGAAAGCCTTTTTTAGCATTTAGTTGCACATAAAAATATCTTCTTGTTTCCTGATATTGAAAATAATATATAGTCAATATAATGATCTCCCTATTTTATATTCTTCTACATGTTTTGGTTAGAAATATGGTTTATGAGGTGATAATATTGGGAGGCTAGGATGGAGGAAGAGGATTTTGTGGATTACTCAAAGGAGGCAGAGGAAGTTTTCCTGAAACCAATTTTCGGATGTAGGGATGAAGTACTAAAACCATTGCATTAGAGGAAATTTCAATTCAAAATGGGTCTCATAAAAAAAATTAATAAAATAATAGTTAAAATAATAAAATAATATTTATTAATTTTGGAGAAATAAAAGAAAAAAACTACCTTTTTGTTTGTATTTTCGACATATCTCCCTGTGTTTTTACTCAAATTTCGATCGAGAGAGATCATTGGATGCGGAATTAAATTCTGCATCCAACGAGTACCCACTCGGCATACTTTTGATGGACCCTGCTACCCCAAAAACAAGAAATACCTCATCATCACGTTTTTTCAGGTATTTCTTGTTTTTGGGGTAGCGAGGTCCATCAAAAGTATGCCGAGTGGGTACTCGTTCATCATGTTTTTTCAGGTATTTCTTGTTTTTGGGGTAGTGGGGTCCGTCAAAAGTATGCCGAGTGGATACTCGTTGGATGCGGAATTTAATTCTGCATCCAATGATCTCTCTCGATCGAAATTTGAGTAAAAACATGGGGAGATACGTTGAAAATACAA
>LPNX010261685.1:32603-55103 GCA_001517045.1 Pseudotsuga menziesii | reverse complement strand
ATCATTATTATCATCATTGTTCTTGTCGTCTTGATTATTATGATGATCATAATATTTGTTGTCATCATCATATTAAACATCACCATTGTCATTGTCATCGTAAACGTCATCTCGTCACCATTGTCATCACTCCAATCTATTATATGATTTCTTACAATTAATTGTAATGAACAAAACATCTAAGCAAAAGGAAAAATATCATTATTTTCCTTCCCAAACTAGCATCACACAATCCAAGCTCATGTTTTGGCCCAATAAACCAAATCTTAGGATAATGAATATTACCATCATAAACATCATCATGATGGTCACCATCATCATCCTCATTATCATCATGGACACCATTATCATTTTCTTAATCATACTCCTTGTCCTAGTCATCTTCATCCTCATCAACATCATCTTTGAAATAACATACATAATTTTTTTTATAAAAAATGTAAAATAAATATTGCACATATCCATAAAGACAATAAAATTTAAAAATAAAAATATCAAAAAAAATATAGAAGGTAAAACAAAGACCCCCAAAAAAACAAATAACAAAAACACAAAGTAGAAAACAACAATGATTCTTCATGACATTTCATTCCAGTGGGAGAATTCTGACACAGGTGGGGATTTTTGGGGCTACCATTTTTAACTAGATTTCTCGATCTATCAAAGGAAGCTATTTTTTGGGCTACCAGTTTTGACTGGATTTCTTGATCTATCAAAGGAAGATTTTCTTTCTTCACTGAACAACAAACTAGATCTGAGCAAATCTTTCAAAAAATAGGTTTTCCAAGACATAAAAGGGGCCAGTGCTCATTTTCTTCTCCATGATCAGATATATCCCATCTAATGCAAAGAAGGGAGGACGAATATGTTGACTGAGGTTTACCAAGGGGGCACACCTTTGGAGTTGTGAATCTAAAAATGGGGGATGTATCCTCATCCACCGTTGACCACTGCGGTTGTTTACTGTTGAGGGAGGGGATGCCAAGGTGTATTGGAAACATATTATTAGATTTCTCAACACACCAAATCCAGGGCATTACAGTCTGAGATTGCCTCCCTTGAAAATACTTTTCTAACGTTTTAAAAATCTGTTGGGGTGCACTTCCTGAGGATATTCATTGGCTAGGGTCATATCAAACTAGTTGGGCACAATTGTGAGGGCTGCTACAACAATATTGGGGCCAAAAAAATCATTCTTTTCACCCATAGTGAGCTGCAAAAAATAGTCATCTATATCAGTCAAGTTCCAAAAAGGTATTCTACAGGGTTGTTTACAGGCCAGATTAAAGGGAGACTTTATCCATCTGTACTAGCTTATTTCTTTCAATACCATAGATAATGTCTTGCTTTGAATTTATGTACTGTGGTTTAATGTTGAATCCAATATAATTTTAGTTGTGCCAATTGTTTTGACGTTTGCAAACTATTTGATTAAACTACCAAATAAACAAAGTCTTAAGCACAATAGCAATCAATTCAGGAACAAGTCATCTTCCATCACATCAACAATTCTACAAATAATATTTATGGTTCACCCATGGGTATTTTCTATAGGCACTTCCATCTTTCCAAATCACCACTATTGTGTCGAAGTCTGTAACTATTTAAACTTCTTAACATTTCGCATTTTACTTGACTTGTGGAAACATGTTCCTTTTTTACATGAGCATTCACTAATTGTGTCCAATATTTGAAAGCATTTTGAGAATTATCTTCAGGGTTTAGTTGTAGAATACCATGCCAGTGCCTCATACCATGCATAGGCAGCCCATCAAAGTACAACGGGATTCGCACTGTGTTTTCTGGAATTTGCAAAGTGAGTTTTCGTAATTCCCAATTAGGTTTCCAAAATGGAAACAACATCTGCATCTCCAATTCCAAGTTTTTCATATCTCTTATGCTTACATATCCCAAGAAGAAGAGTAGGATCAGGAGAGATGGCGTGATAGCAGAATCAGTGGCCAATGTGAACAGTGGTACTTCTGGTTCAAAGTGCTGGGACAATATCAAAGGAGGGGCTCGCCTTCATTCTAGCAATGTCGTTTGGCCAACAATAGGTGTGTTCACTTCTTTCCTTTGTATTTTCCAAGTTCATTTAGATTGTATTTAAAATAGAAGATTCTCATATCCATATTGATATAAATCCATTTATTATCTGGGTATGAATATCTTTCTGTGGCCATCGCTCCATTGAATTGGATTTATGAAGAATTCCAATTCCAATAATTGGATTCGTTTGAATTGATGACTTATTGATAGCGTTAATGTTGGAATATGATACTGAATTATTAATTTATTGGTATATTTAGCTTTGGAATATGATAGAATCTTTTTGATGTTTCCTTTTTGCTATTTACTATTAATCACTGGCAAAAAACATTGTCCCTGCATTTTTTTTCTACTTTGCTCCAGGTTTCCCTTTCTCTGTGTGTTTCCATGTATATAAACAAGAAAAATAACTACCTTGTTGATTCTATATCAAACCAATGTCTCAAATGCCAACATAATTATGGAAGAAAACTTTCTTGCTTCTACGAATTTGCAACATATTCTTATTTCCATTTTCTTAACTTTAGGTTGGCAACGCCCAGGGTTCAAAATGTAGTTCTCTTTTTTGCTCGGCAGGTCCCTTCAAGGCCTTTCATAATTTTTTATCATTATAGTATTAACATTTATAGTTTTGTTTGTAGTAACACTAGTGACATGGGGAACTTTTCAAATCACCCTTTTCAAAAGGATCCAAATGTTAAAATTATGGCTTTAAGGACCGACAATTAAGCAAGAGGTAGATATCCTTAACAAGAAACACATTTTCGGTGATGAAAGTGCAAAATTTCTATCAAACCATATATGAAAGAAGAGGCAATCTAACCATATTGTTGGAAAAAATTACAAAAGGGTTAAGCTCCTTCAACATGATAGAGACTAGAGCAATTCATCCTTAGTTAATTGGGGCTACTTTGTTCTGTCGAGTTGAATTATTATGGTTTCTTTATATTCTGGAGTCAGGTTCACTAGATGAAAACTTCCATATTCTATTGACTATGTAGTGATCCTATTATCCTTTTCTCAACTCATAAAGTATATGTTTGACAACATAAACATAAAAGATTAAGTATATGACTAGTAACATAAGCCAATAATTTTTCCACTATGAAAAGTGCAAATAAAATATTACTTAGGAGGAGGAACACTGCTCCCAAATTACAAAGGGTGTTGCACTTCAAGAAATTATGGAGAAAATTACCAAATAGTAATAATAAGAGTTATGACACGGTGTGTTAAATGTTTTATCATGTTCTATATTTCTGCTGGTTTACTAATGCTCATGTAGCCTTATCTTTTGGGATGATACACAATAACTTTAAATATTATATTGGGTTAGGACCACTACAAAGTTATGAACCGGAAAAAACTCACATTCAAAATTAGAACCAAGTTTAGTATCAATTCATAGATGAGGCAAGTTGAAGTAAAACAGAATAAAGCTGATTTACATACAAAAATTCAAATTAAGATATTTTCTTTGCACTTACAGAATAGAGTCAAAATTTAGTAAAAAGGACTTGTGACACCCTGCATTTATGGTCACTTTAAGGAACGTGTTCCATATTCCGTAACAACCACACACATCTCTCTACTCTATGAAAAAAGCACAAATGAGTTCATAATGTGCTTTAAGCTGATGTTTTGCATTGGTAAATCATCTTAAAGTTTTGTTGAATATGAGGTCATACTGAAATTGTTTGAGATGATACCTAGTAGATATAGAAATGATGAGGAATTCAATTAGTAGGTCTTCAGTGATTCATGGAATGCTCATTGCCCATGTTAATCAGTGGTTTCAAAGTTGTGCTTTTCTCTTGAGACATAAAATCTAGTATATTGGTTCGGCTTAGTGTAGGGGAATTTTTAGCAATGGCAATCATGGAACTTATAGATATTATGATTGCACCCAAAGGGATAAAGTTGACAATTGATCCCTTTGGTCCTGTCTATGTTGTGTTGTTTCCTCACCAGCAGCACAGGTAGGCTCTAAGCTTTTACGACCCATTTTTCTATTTTAAGAAATATTTTAAATAAATTATAAATTACAATTCTAAGAGTCATCTAGTTAAACTCAGACCCAAAAAACAACACTAAAATTAATGTAAACATACTCAATTTTTCTTGTAAAATCAATATTGTATTATACCATCTAGTACAAAAAATAGATAATTAGGCCTCTTGTTGAGCCTTTTATAAAATTGACAACTTTGATTTTGAACTTCATATGCAGAAGTACAACTTGTTCGTTTCTCATATTGGTTGTGCAACTCTTGGAGTGATTGTGTTAGTTGTTTTTGGCCTAGGCTGGGTTGCTCGCAATGTTTCCCTAGCTACTTCTATGGCATTCATTATATATTCTGGTTCTTTCCACCCTCCTAGTGTGTTTCCATTTATTTATCCCATTCTTCGGATTGGATCTTATACAATATTCACATTACTTGAATCAAGTTCACTTAAACTTTTTGCATTTTTAATCAAATTCGCTTAAACTTGTTGTTGCAATCAATTTGATGTTGGGCACAGCCCCAGAATAAAAGTTAAAATCCAATAACTCTTAAAGACGTGGTGTAGAAAACTAGCTTAGAAGCATTGTGGAATTTCTGCATCAAGTTGCCTTCTCATGGCTTATAATTTTGATTGGATCAATTCAATATGTCTAGGCTTCAATTTTGCACTTTGCCTACGAAACACTTATCATAAACATTCAGTTATGTGTAGAAAAGGCCATAATGGTTCAAATGGTTAGAGAGAACACTGAGATATGCATGTTAATATGTGACAAAATGTGAAGGATATCCCAAAGATTTTCGGGAATATTTTACAAGCGAGATCTTTCATATTTTACAAGCGAGATCTTTTATGGTAACTAACTTGATTTGACATGATAGCTTCTGTTAACGATTCATTTCATTGTCAGAAATGAACTTCTATAAATGCATGGTTAGACTCGTGGAAGTAATGAAGATTCCATATTTGTTATGATTGTCATGTATGCATTTGTCTGTTACATTTAATATCATTTTTGGTTTTCATTAGATCCATTTGGAGTAGTGGTAGTGAAATTTTTTGCCACAAAATCTATAGTTGCATAGTTATAGACTCATGTATGGGACTGCATAGTCGCTACATGGTTAAATCTGGTTGGGAAGAGGGCCCTTTATTAGCTAAATTTGTGATTGTTTCTATTTTAGAAGTTCAATTTTGGATTGGAATTACTAGAGTTATCAATCTCATGTACTGAGTTAGTTCACAGAGGGACATTGGGGTTGACAAAACATATTTTCTCTCATGGTTAGCAGCATGTGGTTGCTTAGCGTGCTTACAAACAACCAGTAGTGCTGATTTTGATGAGCTAATTTGCTTGATACATAACAAATAGTATATATGGAATAGTGAATTGGTCATGTGCACTTAACGATAGCAAACATGTCCAAATTATATTAGTATTTGAAAATGACAAAAGTGTTCAATAGTATGGGAAATTGCAAGGACCTCATTAGGTAAAGAATCTTCAACCATGGAAAAACATTTATCAACTTTAAGATCTTCAGCAATTCATATTGCAAGTGCAAGAGATGATGCTCCTCTTTTGGAAATTTGGCAATGATGGAGGTACTCTTCTTCTCACAGCAAACTCCCTTAAATTCTTTGTCTACCAAACACCCATAAAATGAGAAAAGCTACTGACTGTGCAGACTGTATTCATGAATGCAATTGGAGCCCCGAAAGAGAACAAAGGAAACAATATTGCTTTCACCACTTACCTCCCTCTCTGTCATATGGAAACACCCAAAATGGATCCTCATAATCATTTTTTATTGAACATATGCTCCTTTAATTTGTCTCTTCTGTGAGACTTAAGTCCTTTTTCATCCATTAAGTTCACATAGAAGGATTGCCAGATAACCTGAAGAAATCCCTAGTCGTATTGTATCTACTCTCTATCCACCGAGATCTGTATCTTGAGGCAAAGGAAGCTCTAGCATATGTAGCAAGGGTTTGGAAAGCATAAAAATCCCTATCATATGCAGCCCAACAAAAACACAAAAGATCTGAAGCCCTAACATGCATAGCATCGATGACGCAGCCTGAGGAGAACCAACAACATAGGGAAGACATTGAAGACACATGCAGAGCTCTTTACAATTCTTCTGAAAGACAGTGCCAATCAATAACACCCATCTTATAGACTATAGTAAGTAATAGGAAAAGAGCATGGATTTTGTCATTAGTAAATGTTTATATCTTCTTGAGGATGTGATGACTTTGCATACTATGTGTTTGGCATAATTGGTCAAAGAAATGAAGCATAATTTCTAATTGACAATTTGTGTTGAGTAGTCTGAATGTACTGATACCCTGTTCATTATTTCTCAGTTCAATATGTATCTGGCATCTATCCATTCGCTGTAATCAACATTAGTATGATAAATTGTTCCCATTTTTCCATTAACTATAATCACAAACACATTTTTTTGAGGTATTCATCTTTGAGATTAGATTGAACTTGGGATTTTAGATGAATCAACTTTATCCTTTTTAGACTAGAACGAGATCAAGGTAGAGAGAACATTTGAGTTGACTATGGATTAAGATAGCTAACTATAAGTTTGGATCCCATTTCCTTCCTTACAATTGTCAATTTCATAATTAACATTGCATGTAATCACAGACCATAATCCCAGGGCAGGCAAAAGATATCCAAATGTTGCAGAATCCCACAAGCTTGAAAAATATCCCAAGCTATGTTTGAATTTATCATACATGATCAGTGTTGTTCTTGTACTGTAGGAGCAAGGCCTTAGTTCAATATTCTTATATATTCTCCATTAGCTGTAATCACTATTTCCAATGGCTAGCTGGAAAACTGTACCCACTTTATTTTTAAAAAAAATTAGGAATGTTGTTTTTTCCCAACTATATATCCTGCTTGTATATTGAGATAAATGAATGCTAGGGGTAGACTGGATTCCTTACTGTTTACTGGTTATAGAAATGTGCTATTTGTTATATAATAATATTGAGGAAGGACCACCAAACTGTTGGGAGAAGAAAGGAAAATGGATGAAGATAAATCTAGTCCATCTAAAAGCAATTATAACAAAGAGGCTTTTGTGCAAGAACAAGTTGAAGACGGTATTTTTTTACTAAAAATATTTATATGTTGGTATGCTTTCCAAAACCAAAAACATCTGATTTGTTAGTAGCAGACATTTACATTAAAATATAGATGAAGGCCTGCCAATTCTATTTGAATTGCTATGGTAAATCTATTAAATGATGAGCTATTCAAACTTCAAATCATTGAGACAGCTGCCAACAGGGCCAAACCATAATTAATCTCTCTAGATGTGTGTTAACTGTGAGCTTCACAGAGAAACTGTGTTGCAAATGGATTTTATCCCATCATCTTGTTGCTATTTGTTGTCATATTTCATTATTTATATTATGATCTTGGAATCCTAATGGCTATGAAGCCAGCATTCTGCAAACAATTGCAAAACATAGATTGTGTTAAATGTTGGAGTACCACTTGGCACTGTCATATCTGGTTGATGTTTTTAGTAATAGATTATGGCCAATTTCATTTATTTATCCAGATCCAAGTGCACTTGATGGTTCGTTGTTTTCTTCTTGCATATTATTTACTGGCCTTGGATATATGGAGCATATTCTTACTTTTTCAGAGTGCTGATATGCAAACAAGCTGCAATGTGAACTAGTGAAATTTCTCAGAGCATTGAAAGAACATTACTTAATTTACTTCTCAGAGCATTGAAAGAACACCATACTTGGTGAAATTTCATGAAGCATATGAAGATAATTCAAATGTATATATAGTAATGGAGTAAGTTCCAAGTCCAGTTACCTCTTATTTACATGTTTTCTGGCTAAGCCATAGTATATAAAGATGTTTTTCTCCTACCTAAGTTAAGAGCAGTATTTAAACCATGCAATGAATGTTGTGTTCCAAAACGATGGATGAGCACAACTTATGCTCTTTTATTTCTGTTTTCAATCTTATCAATTTTGGTAATTGTTATTTTGATGCCACCTTACATAGAAAAGGTTTGACATTGTCATGATGGAAGACTGTGTGAGAAGATTGCTAATTTGGGCATGGTATGAGAAGACTGATAATTTGGGCGACGATGTTAACAAAAGCTAATTTTGTGAAACTTTGGTCCATGCTTGGGATTCAAGAAACTGCAATTATGAGGCGCGTTGGGGTGGTGTTAACAAAAGATAAGTTTGTGAAACATTGGACCATGCTTGAGCTTTAGGAAACTGCAATTATGGGGGGGTTATATAGAAGTAATTTCACCTCCTAATTCTCATAAGCGTTGTTGATTGAGGAGTGTTAGAATGTGTTCATCACATCTTTGGATACAATCAATGGACAATTAACAATCGACTAGGAGCTTGATTGGGTAGTTGATTGGTCAGTTAGATCGACTAAAACATTTGACTAGTGTGTAGGTCGAGGAAACAAAGGAATTTGGTGCCCCTAGCCAATCAAAGTTGACGACGTCTTCCTCCCTGCAAGGGATTTGATATATGGTCTCATGGATCAATCTATAATGAAATTATATTTGCTTTTTTTATGAAATATTGTGTTCCTATGTATGTTGAGCTATGCTCAATTGTGCTTGTGCTTTAATGGTGTCTCTAGACATTGCCTTTTCTTGGAATGTATAGCTCTTTGGTCCTACTATTTACTTGGTTCTTCAATAGAAGGTATGAGGAGTAGAAGAAGAGAATAAATGAACAAAACATATAAAATAATAGAGCATAGTCTTATAGTTTACCTCTCGAACTCTCTTAATAACAATAAATATGTATGGTAGCCATTAATTTTCAATACAAGCTTTCACAATAACCAACACTTTTCCCACTGAAAACCTTATCCAAAGATGGGTGAAATTAGAAATAGAATGAGAAAAGAAGATAAATTAGGGATTTTATAAGTTTAATTCCTTTGACATATACTGTGGGGTCTTCCCATAGGCTCCACTTGAAAAAAGAGAGGCAGAAGTGGCTTGTCGTGGGAGTGCCATGGGTTTTGCATAAGATCCCAATGGGGGTATCATTTTGACAACAGTATGGAGTGTATTTTTTTGTTAGCTCCAAATTACTTCCTTGCACTCATCTGGGGTATGCTTCAGGAGTAGGGGTGTGGGCTTCTTCCATACATCTCTTATAGCCACCCATTTATCTGAATGATATTTCCTTGTGTGTAGATGTCAATAAGCCAAATAATATCTTCCTGTTTTGTGATCATGCAAAGATGCAAAGGGACTGGGCAATCACTACAATCAGCCATAGAAAGCATGTCAAAATTATATCCAACTATAAAACTAGGATTTATTTGGAAACCAATAAAATGATTAAAGACATCACCATAATTAGGGAGAGAGACCATCCCCAAAAGTTATGCCTAAATATCTGAGTATCCCTCTGTGTCACCCTCTTTTGACTTTGTGGAACTTAATCCAGATATCCCTATGTGTCATCCTCTTTCAACACTTATGAGCCAAACTTCAGATAGTTGTATGGGTTTGGTTGAATCTCTAAGGAGGTATAAAGTAAACATCAAGAATCTCAGTTGAAATAAAGGGCTCGAAGTGGGGGGTTTGAAATGAACTGGAAGTATCTCATTGTGTCTGCTAGATCATTTTCGGAATGTTAATTTTTAGTGTATCCTTTTTCACAAACAATTGAAGACAACACCTTAATTGATGAGTTTCATTGTGTTTGTTATATCTTTTTAGGAATGTTAATTTTTTAGTGTATTTTTTTTCACAAAAAACTAAAGACAATACCTTAATTGATGAGTCTTATTCCATGGATAAATATTTCTGAAGTTACAAACCTAAAGTGGAACTATGTAGCAAACATCTAAAAGCTTTTCTTTGAATGGAGGAATCTTGTTTGACATTGTGTAAATTTGTCCAAGCTATAAACCAAAAATAAAGTTTGTATGATTATAATTGTTGTTGAAATTCCTGTAGCTGTAATCTCTATTAATGTTGTTTATATGTTAGGAAATAAGTAGGAGCAATTTGTATTTATTGTTAGCTCATTTTACCATATAACATGTCTAATCTTGCTTTATTTATTGTAAACGGGTAGAAACTATGTATTTATTGTATTGGCATATAAGCCTAAAATGTGTATATCAACTATTGGGTGCAACACACTGTAGAACAACTTGGTTATCGTTAAATTACTGGCATCTTATGTCATTTACATGATTTGACTGACAGGCACCTGCTTTCCAATGGGAAAAGGATTGTATCATGTGGTACATATACTAGAAGATGAAGCTGTTCTCTTAAATTCTAGAGAAAAGAACCTTATCTGATTTGTGTTGAAGTTCTAAAAGGAGAGAACCAAAGGTATTTAGTGCTACAATGAGGATGGAAATTATAAATTTGAGAATCTGCTATTGATTTTTTTGTAATGTTTAGAATTTAGCTTTTATGATTTTTAAAGGTCTATATGTAACATGGATTCTAATAAGCAAAGGTAAGTCAAGCATGTGTTTTGTAGAATCATATGAATTTGTTTTTGCAAACAGTATTTGACCCTATAATATTTTTTTCTGTGGCTTGTAGCGCATATTCACAAAACAAGGATTCTTAATCTCATAAACTTTCGCGAGAAGGAATTCCACTAGAAAATGGAGATGTGTAGTTGCAACATCCACCTCCATGGGCCTTTCCACTTTGGAATCAGCATGATGTGTTGCAGAATAGCACTGATCGAATATTAAGATATGCTTCCCAAGCCATTTATCAAGTGATGGCGCATCTATGGGAAGCGGAAATAAAATTTGTACATGTGAGCCTTTTTGTTGATCGTCGAAACATTCAGAATTCTTCAGAAAATAATGAACCAGGAGTCATATCTAGAAAGCTGGTGAATAATGATCTTCAGAAAGACAGTGAACATATGATTTCTAATAGTTTATAGGTCCATGAGCAATATACCCTTTTGAAATGTTTTGTTACTGAAAACATCACCCTAGGAGTTTGAAATGCATTTCTGCATTTTGGAAATGGATCCTTGTCCATAATGCCTCTAAAATATGACTGGAACATTTTAGCAATGTTTGAACTGTAGTTTCAAGTGGCATATTATTGATTGCACTGAGAGTAGCAAGCTGCTCTAGAGACCAGTATGGGAGAGATGTTGTCATGTTACATTAAGTTGATGTTGTCACCTTATGTTACATAACGTAGCGTTCCAAAAATAAAAAGTAATTAACAAATTTCATGCCAGTTCATAACTTATCAAAAATTAGAATTAATTAAAAAAATTCATGTCGGTTCATAAAATAGAAATATTGAAGCCAACATAGATCCATATTAAACCTAGATCTATTAAGCATTGAGAAGGATCCAATTTCTTCACATGTAATTTTTTATACTTCAAGAAAAAATTGACACCTCAATAAATTGGATACCTCGTAGTGCTTAATAGATCCAGGTTTAAGATGGATCTATGCTGGTTTCATCAATGTTACAAAATGTTTGACATTGGGTAAAATATTTTATCTTTTATGCCTATGAATGGGTACAAACTTTCATCCTTTATGCCCATGAATGATTGACATTTGATAATGGGTGTGCGAATTATGTCATGAACACCACATGAAGGGAGTGCATAGCTATTTCCAATTTAATACAAGATCTCTAAATAGCATATTATAGTACAATTGTGAAACAAACTAGTACTACATAGTCCAAGCAAGAGACCATTTTTATGCAATTGTAATTGGATCATTTTGCTTCTTTTTAGAAAAAGGGATTCATATGATATTTGTAATTGTAATGAGTCCGTTTCAGCCGCCTACCCTAATCCAATTATTTTGTTTGATATTTGCAGTAATGAAGTCTCTTGTACATATGCAGTTGCTTGTTGAGTAGCATGTTTCAAGAGGAAGATGCATTATCCTGATTCTTAACATCCAAGGCTCCTTTGGAAAACATAACTTCTCAACTTATTACAGTATCTTTCTTCTCTTAATCAAGAATTTTCTATAATCGAGAAGTTTCTATGCTCAATTGTTTACTGTACCATGAAGCTCTCTTCCACTCTCTTAAAAGCCTTTTGGTGGAGATCTAGTAAAATATGTTGCTTTAGTGCTTGTAGCTCTCTTCTCAACTTATAATGACAAGCTGGTAGCAGTTTGGAATAAGAGATTTGGACATCTACACGATGGAGCATTGAAACTCTTGAAGGACATTGTGTATTGATTTCCATACTTAAGATCTAGATTCCAGGAGTGTGTAAGCATTATCCACTTAACAAACATGCAAAGATTGCTTTCCTAAGAAGTGAGAAAATATTGCTTTCTCAAGAAGTGAGCATAGATCAAGAGAGATTATTGATTTGATTCATTCACATGTATGTTGACATATGCCATTATCTCTGAAAGGTAACACTTATTATATTTCGTTTATTGATGAGTCCTCTAGAAATGCTTGGATTTACTTTATGAAGACCAAAAATAAATCCTTTGGGAAGTTTCAAGATTTTAAAGCTTTTGTGGAGAATCAAATAGCTAAAATGAGTAAAATGTTGAGGTTTGATAATGGAGGATAGTAAACCTTCAAAGTCTTTGACAAGGTAGCGGTAATCCTAGGGAGTTTATAGATCATAGGACATTACAACTTGCAACAAAATGGGATTATAGAAAGAAAGAGCCGGTCCATCTTAGATACAAACAAAGCCATGAACCATGACTTGGATTTTTCCATGTGTTTTTGTGTAGTGGCATGTGATACAACTCTCTACATATTGAATTGATGTCCTCATAGGGCATTGAAGGACAAGACACATAAGAAACCTTTACTAGTGAGTAACCACATGTATCACACGTTTGTGTATTTGGTTTCCCTCTTTATATTCATGTGCGTGACAAGAAGATAACTAAGTTGGAACACTTGAGTATCAAGGTTTTTTTTATTGGGCACAATTAAAAATTCAAGGCATATTTGTTGGGGTACACAGGCTACTCCCAAAATACCGAACACCTTGAGAAACCGCTTCACACAAATAGATTACAAATCAACACACCGATGTTTGTCACGTGGTTAAAACCCTCAAGAGGGAAACATTCCATAGCCCCAGATAAATAGCTACTTGGAGCAATTTATTATGCAAAAGAAAGAAAGTTACACGAGCTTCTCATAATCGATCAACTAGCCAAGGACCCTCTATGCTCTTTAAATAGAGATCATAGAACAATCGGGTGTTAAGCCACAGATCAATGGTAGGTATGATCTAAGAGAAGTTGAACCGTCAGATCACTCTATGTCTAGAACATATCGTGACCGTCGAATTGGAATATTTACAAATTCATACTAATGCATACTAAAGAAACACACTTTTACCTAACGGATATATTACACAAGTTGATCTTAACTAACTCCTAAGTGTCTAAATATCCTAACATCCCCCCATAAGAACAACTTGGGATAGGATTGAAGGACTTACAAAAGTGACACTATTAGGAGAAGGAAGGAGGCATTAGAGATTATCCCCCCTTAAGGACACATTCCTGAACTCCTAACATAGACTGAAGTTTAGTAAACTTCACTTCTGTAAGAGACTTGGTGAAGATGCCTGCAACTTGATCATCTGTAGGGAAATAGAGCACTTCAATAACACGATCATGAACAAGATTTTTGATGAAGTGCATGTGTATCTCAATGTGTTTGTTGCGCTGATGTAGAACTGGTTCTTTGGCAAGCTTGATGGCACTTTGATTGTTACACCAAAGTAGAGTAGGCTGCTGCTACTTGAATCCAAACTCTGAAAGGATTTGTTAAAGCCATAAAACTTCTTGAATGGAATTAACTACGACTTGATATTCTACTTATGTTGAAGAAAGAGCAAGAGCTTGTTGTTTCTTCAAGCCTAAGTAACAGGTCCAGATCCCAGACTGAAAACATAACCTGCAATAGACTTTCGATCATCAGGATCACTAGCTCAATTTGAATCAGTGAAACCAACCAACAAAGGTTCCCCCCCTGTACTGTAATGAATCCCAAACTAAATTGTACCTTGAATATATCGAAGCATTCTTTTTGTTGCTTTCCAGTGGCTTTCATGAGGAGTTTTCATATAACGGGTAACATGACCAACGGAAAAGGAAAGGTCAGGACAGGAATGAGTCAAGTATAAAAGACTACCAACAAGCTGATGATACAAGGTGGCATCTACTTCAGGGGAAGTACAAGTGGCAGAAAGTTTGACTCCAACCTGAAAGGGAGAAGGGGATGGTTTATAATATTCCATGGGGAAGCGACGAAGTAGGTCACAAGCATACTTAGACTGGGAAAGAAATATTCCTTCTTTGGTTTCCAAGACTTGGAGACCAAGAAAATAATGCAAATGTCCTAAGTCTAACATTTCAAAATTTTGCTTAAGACTGTATTTCAGATGGGTTATAAGTTTAGGGTCACTACCAGTAAGGATAAGATCATCAACATAAATAACAAGTACGATGAGATGGTTTCCTACTTTCTTGGTATAGAAATTGGGGTCGGAATGACATCTAGAAAAACCAGTGTCAAGGAGAAAGCTATCCATTTTGGCATACCAAGATCTAGGAGCTTGCTTAAGGCCATATAAGGATTTCTTAAGGATACAGACAAGGCTAGAGTTATCTTGAACATATCCAGGAGGTTATTCCATGTAAATTTCCTCCTGTAAATCACCATGTAAAAAGGTAGAATTGACATCCATTTGATGGACTTCCCAGTTATGTAAGGCTGCAAGGGAAAGAACAAGGCGGATGGAATTCATTTTGCGGCAACAGGAGCAAAGGTTTCATTTTAGTCAATCCCTTCAACTTGGGAAAAACCTTTGGAAACTAACCTTGTCTTAAGTCTTTCAACACTTCCATCTGATGCATACTTAGTTCTGTAGACCCATTTACATCTGATAAGTTTTCTTCCTTTTGGAAGAGGAACAAGATCCCAAGTATCGTTCGCCATTAAGGAACGATATTTTTCATCCATAGCTGCATCCCAATCTGGATTTCCTGATGCTTCTGCAAAAGTTTCTAGATCATGATTCTCGGAAACTTGAGTCAAAAGAGAAGAGGCTTGCTGAAATTGAGAACGTGTTCGATGTTGATCTCTAGGATCACCAGCATGATCACCAGTTGCTTCACATGTTGAATGGACCCATCGAGGAAGTATTGGTGCTGGTGCAATTTGAGGAACATGAGCAGACAAAGGTGGATTTTCATCCTCACTGTCATCATCAGAAACTAGAGTTGGAAACCTATCAAGGAAGCTGGAAGAAGAAGAAGAAGGCACAATCGCCGAATCAGGCTCACAGGCCAAAGATAGCACACTCGCCAAGTTAGGCTCGCAATCCAAGAGATTTTCATCAAATTTAACATCTCTTCTAATTATTATATCATGAGAATATGGTTGAAGAAGTCTATAACATTTTGCATCTTCAGAATATCCAACAAATATGCACTTTTCACTTTTAGGCTGCAATGCTTTCTGTTTTTCATCCGGAATGTGAGCTCGTGCTTCACAACCAAACAAACGGAAGTGACTTACATCTGGTTTAATTTTACTCCACTCTTCTTCTGGTGTTATACCTTGTAAAACTTTAATGGGTGTGCGATTAACTATGTAATTTTCACAATTTATGGCATCAGCCCAATATTGAAGACTTAGTCCCTTAGATTGGATCATACAATTAGCCATTTATTTTAAAGTGCGGTTCTTCCATTTAGCTACACCATTTTGTTGTGGTGTATATGGAACAGTGTGTTGTTGTTGGATTCCTTGTTCAGTGCAAACAGTAGTGAACTTGTTGTTAACATATTCTCCTCCATTGTGAGATCTTAACTTAATAATTTGATGACCTAATTGTTTTTCAACAAGGGCCTTGTAGGCTAAGAACCTGTTAAATACTTCGCTCTTAAGTTTTAGGAAGTAAAACCAAGTGCGTCTGGAGTAGTCATCAATGAAAGTTAAGAAATATTTGAAACCAGAAAAGGAAGAAGATGGAAGAGGGCCACACAAGTCACTGTGCACAAGCTCCAAGGGAACCGAGGTGTGCCAAGAGGCATGTTTGTCAAAACTGTCTCGATGATGTTTTTCGAGTACACAATCGGAACAAACACCATCCTTGCAAGATACCAGCAGAAGACCAATCACCATATTGTCTTTACATAGTTGTTGCAATGAGCGATAATTTAAGTGACCAAATCGCTCATGACAAAGTTTGTTCAAGTTATCACTATGAGCAACAAAAACTGAAGGAAAAGGTGATGACCCAAAGTTGTTAAATTTGTACAACCTAGTAATATCATCAACAGTTCCAGTAGCAAGGACATTTGAAGATTTTTAAAATCCTTGATTACAACTTGGTGAGGTGTAAACATCACAGTTTTACCTTCACCTGAATGAGTAATTTGATAGACTGATAACAAATTGTAAGAAATTTTTGGAACACATAATACATCACTGAAATGACCATTTTCTACTGGAACTATTCTAGATCCTACAACACTTAGAGATCTATCATCATTAAAAAATATTTTTTTGGTGTTACATTCATGCATAGTTGAAAAGATGGCTTTATCCTTAGCCATATAATAAGATGCTCCAGAATCAATGAGCCATTCAATTGAAGTAGAAGAAGAAGTTGCAGTATAAGAGTAACCAGAAGCATACAGTGCATGTCTATGAGAGGTAGATTCTGAAGATGAATCTAGGCTGATGTGGTGCTTCTTCATTGCTGCTTCCAAGGATACCATCTTCTTAAAACACTTAGATTCATCATGATTATTTTTCCCACAAAGATTTGCAATGGCACTTAGTCTTCTTTCCTTTTTGCTTAGATCCTTTGTCATTTTTTAAAGAAGGAGCTGACTGAGAGGGTTTGGGACCCTTGTTGTTTGGCTTATTATTGCAAAATTTTTGTTTCTTGGGAGGCTTGGACTTTTCTTTCTGTTAGGGCAATAAGGCTTTCCCAGATGTATCTGCATTGTTAATTATTCCAAGATGAATGAGTTTATCTTGTTCTCTAATTAAGGAATCACAAAAGGATTCAAGGCTAGGCTCTTGATAGCTAGTTGCAGTCAAGGATTCTTTCATGGAGTAGAATGTGGATACAAAAACAGAATATGCAGGTCCAAGTTTTGAAAGAATATGATAAATACATTGTTTGTCTTCTTTCTTAATCTTGCATTCTGTACATAATAGTCTAAGAGTTTTATGCTTAGATAAATAGTCTTGAATGGATGAAAAATCATTTGGATTCAAGGAAATCAACTTATTCTCAATTTGATGAGCCCAAATTTCATTGTGTATACCAAACACAGATTCCAACTTTTCCCAAGCTATATCAGGTTCATCAATTCCAGATATGTGGAATCCCAAATCAGTAGAGATTGACATCCCAATCAATCCACGAGCTTCATCACATCTATTTTCCCATTTAATTTTCTTATCATCATCAATGGCTTCTGTTTCTTTCCTTGAGGTTATCTTGAAAAGGCCCCTACTTCGTAGAACATCCTCCATACGAGATTTCCATGAGAAATAGTTAGAACTTGCAAGTATAATATCACAAGGGGTGGCCATACTGTAAAACAATGGTTGAAAGAATAGAAAATAGATGCCTGGATGCAAAGAGCTTGAAAAAATATGCGGGTTTAAAAAAATCGGCACTGAAAACTGATTCTAGATGATGAAGTTATGCTTGATCAAAGAAAATGTTGAAGATGTCCCCAATAGTGACGTGGTAGATATTACCTTGACCAACTAAAACAAAAGAAGCTCCCTCTTCCCAAGATCAACCTGTCACAATCACTTTAGAATAAATTTGCTTTGAAGTGAATAACTTTTGTAGAATAAGTGATGTTCACTTTTACAATAATATGACTTTTAAATAGTGCAGCAATAAATTAAAAGGCTTAAGTGACTCATTTTTTATTTATTTATTTATTTATGTGAGATGCACTTTTACAATAAAGTAACTTGAAAATAGAAATTGAATGCACTAAAAAGTAGCTTAATAAGACTTGAACTCAAGACCTATTAAGGAATAAAGCAACTTTGGACCAAGTGAGCTAAGTTTAAAAAGTATGTAAAACAATGGAAAGAGAAATGGTTTTTATTATTATTATAACTCTTCTCTTTCGTTCTCTGTGCTTGCTTTCTTTTCCTGCAAATCACAAAAGAAATGAAAAAAATTTTTTTTCCACACAATGGGGTTAGATCTTGGTTAGTTTACCCGGAAAGTCTATGTTTTCAAGTTTTCTCGCTGTTTTTGATTTGCCGTGATAGCATAAGGTGCACGACAAAGAGCATATGTAGCCGAGAAAACAATAAAAGAAAACTTTCCCTCACTGTTTCTGATTCGCCTTGATCGCGCAAGGTGCACAGCAAAGAGCATATGCAGCTAAGGAAGGAAACAGTTCAAGACTAGAACAAAAAAGATCTAATAATAAAACTGATAAAATATGAGAGATTTAAAAAAAAAACAAATCCAACACTGTAACATTATACTTTCAAATTTTCCAAAATGGGTGTTTCTGGAACAAATGGAAACAGTTTTCGATGAAACAAAGACTATTTCCCAATGGAAATGATGCTTCATACGCAATGGAATAGCTCCCATAGGCCACAAATGCACAGAAAATCTAGAACCAGAAACCCTTTCAAAGTTTCGACAACACCGATTCCAAATCTTGATCAAAACCGAAAGCGGCTCTTCATAAATGTTCTAATACCATGTTCAGGTACACATGGTACTCTCAAAAGACTGAACACCTTCAGCAGCCGCTTCACACAAATAGATCACAAATCAACACACCAGTGTTTGTCACGTGGTTAAAACCCTCGAGAGGAAAATAGTCCATGACCCCAGCCAAATAGCTACTTGGAGCAATTTATTATGCAAAAGAAAGATATTTACATGATCTTTTCATAATCGATCAACTAGCCAAGGATCCTCTATGCTTTTTAAATAGAGATCATAGAACAACTGGGTGTTAAGCCACAGATCAATGGTAGGTATGATCTAACAGAAGTTGAACCATCGAATCACTCTATGTCTAGAACATATCATGACCGTCGAATTAGAATATTTACAAATTCATACTAATGGATACTAAAGAAACACACTTTTACCTAACAGATATATTACACAATTTGATCTTAACTAACTCCTAAGTGTCTAAATATCCTAACATTATTGAGTCTACTTTCTAGTGCAATATTATACTGTAGTAAGTGATATTTTCATTAAGTTCCTAGGAGCATCCCATAGAGATTGTGGAAGGTGAGGAAGTGGTTGATCTGAAGTCTAACTAGGGGGATGGAAGATATCATACTCATATTAATAATATCCTAGTTTAGAGGGGGAAGCTTCCCTCTTGTGTATTTCAACAAATAAAAATAAGGAATGGTGTATTTCATTAATCTTCAATGAATGAAGTAGATAGTATAAATAATCACCCTAGACTTAAATTCGAATTAGGTATTTATGAACCCTAATTAGGTTTAACATGAGTGAATATATCCTCATGATAGCATGGACACTCACTAGGGTGATTTAACTACCCCATCGCTACACTAAGTGAACCCTAAGTGAACTGGGAGACACTCTAATTATAGTTCCAACTACATTCAAGCTCAAGTGATTAAGTAGAGGCACATGCATGTGATCCAGGGACTCTAAAGACTCATCTAGCACACATGAGGCTAATTAGATCCTAGGAAGTGAACTAATATATGCATTAAATTCACATTGAATTGACATGAACCAAACTGAACTAAACTAAACTAAGCAAAGTTGCATTGGAGGAGGGCACCATTTAGGCCATGCATGTCAGTATTAGGTCCCTGATATTTTTAATTGGTTTATGAGCAAGGGTTTAATAAAAGGGTTTTATTTTCTCTTATTTAGATCATGGAAAACCCAAGAGACAAGCTCACATTGATATGGAAATCAGTGAATTTGCAATTTTGAAAACCATACAAACTGAGCAATTTATATTAATATACATTTTTTTATTATTAATATACAGTACCCCGTCGGTTATCCGACGTTCAATGCCTAGCAGTTGTTATCAGATTTCATGTCAATCTGATGACGCTGCTATGGCTTTGACAGTAGATTGTTGTTGCATTTTTGACATCCTGGGGCCCTCGTCCAACAACCTTGTCACAGGAAATTTGACATCCTTGCTGTAGAATATTCGCCTGTGGGATTGGATCCCACATGATCATTTGTAAGTGTAGAGCCCTTCCATGGATGGTAGTAGTTGTGTCCTACCATGCCACTGGTTGTAAGTGTAGAGCCCTTCCATGGATGGTAGTAGTTGTGTCCTACCATGCTACTAGTTGTAAGTGATGGGCCCTTCGACAGATGATAGTAGGTGTGTCCTATCATGCTGATGGTTCTAAGTGTTGGGCCCTTCATAGATGATAGTAGGTGTGTCCTATAATGCTGATAGTTGTAAGTGTTGGGCCCTTCCATAGATTATAGTAGGTGTTTCCTATCATGTTGATGGTTGTAAGTGCTGGGCCTTTTCATAGATGATAGTAGGTGTGTCCTATCATACTGGTGAATGTAAGTGCTGGGCCTTTCTGACATGGTTCTTGGATGTGTTCCTCCCATGGTAGGATTTAAGTGTTGGGCCTTTCTAAGATGGTTCTTGGATGTGTTCCTCCCATGGTTGGATGTAAGCCCTGGGCCTTTCTGACATGGTTCTTGTATGTGTTCCTCCCATGGTCATATGTGAGTGTTGGGCATGCCTTTTTGACATGGTGGTGGATGTGTTCCTCCCATGGTCAGATGTAAGTGATGGGAAGGCCTTTCTGACATGGTTCTTGGATGTGTTCCTCCCATGGTCAGATATAATTGTTGAAGAAGATAAAGACCTACATGGAGGCTAGGCCTACAACCAGCATGAAAAAGGGTTGGCTCTGTAGAAATTCCTGTGATGAGAAGAATGAAGAGATAGCACCATTTGATTGAGATAGTGGAAGCAGTGTTGATAATGATGGTCTAGTGATGATCCAGACTTGATGATGATCCAGTGATGCTCTAGATCAAGTGATGATCCAGACTCGATGATGCTCCAGTGATGATCCAGACTTGATGGAGATGACTTGACAATGAAGATGACTTGAAGATGAAAATGAATTGAATATAAAGATGACTTGATTTTGATCTAGATGATACAGAGAAGAAGACTTGTGTTGATAAATTGTGTCGAGAGAATACCTTCCTAGTTAAGAGGTTCTGTTGATGTATTTGTCACTTTGGAATGTATTCACCTGTATATCTTATGTATTGTACCCGATGTTTATTCTGGAAAGTATATGTAATGTAATTGAGTCATGTCATACCCCGATGTTCCTATCGAGAGAATCAATAATGTAAAAAATTCATGTAAAGTCACTGATATTAACCCTCCATTGTAATTCGGGGCAATAGTCCCCACAATTGTGTCAAGGTTAACCCTCCTTGTTGATCAAAGGGAAAAGTCCCCACAGTTGTGGGGCACTAGGGTTATTAGACTCTCATAGAGATGTCGAACCTGGTAATTAATTGTTAAGTGGGGCCGACATGTTGAAGTGGACATTAAGTGAATGAAAGAATATAAATAGAGAGTGAGCCTATCTATTTATCATACACACACTCACTCACTGGGGCACATGAGTGAGAGAGGACAAGCTCTCTCAAGAGAGAGAGAGAGAGAAAAAGCTGTTGGATATCATCTTTATGTTTTTGGGTTTTACTACTACCATTGGTGCTCATTCTATCTCTGAGAAAGTTGTGGGGTTTTCTCCTTTATGGTTTCCTCGAGGAAAATTCTTTGTGTTTCTTGTCTCTTGTGTTTATTGTTGTGCATGTTATTCTCTTAGATAAGATCGTAAGATCATATTTCTTAAATGATAAAAATCTAACATGGTATCAGAGCTAACTTGAGAAGAAGACATTGTGTAACTACAAAAGCTAGGGATTATTACTTTTTGGGTCTCTCTCCATAGCCCATCAGCAAAAGAAGGCTAGGCTAACTCTCCATTTAAGGGCACATCTTTTTGTTGAAGCATAATTTGATTCTGGGCATTTTTAGTTTTTGGTACAGAAAATTAGGGCTTTTTACAGAAGAGGAATTTTTGAGTGAGCTCAACATAGGATTTCTCTCCTCATAAAAATCAAATTTTAGAGACTTGGATCGAGATTTTTAGTTGGGTGAAACTCTGGGAAAGTCAAACACAAGAGAATGGTCAGTAGCAAAACCTTGGGGCTGCTGCATATATATCTCCTCAGTGATATCACCATTCAGAAAGGCACACTTTACATCCATATGATGTACCTCCCATTGCCTTGATGCTGCAATGGCTAGAGCTAGCCTCATTGAATCCATTTTTGCCACTGGGGAAAAAG
>LPNX010261685.1:6521-30616 GCA_001517045.1 Pseudotsuga menziesii | reverse complement strand
AGGCAAATCCCCCATAGGTGTAAAAAGATGATCCCAAATCTATCAAGGACCCCAAGAATTAGCAAGGGCGCATGGGCAAGCTAAAGAGTGGTCAAATGGCAGCTCATACATGCAAAATCATGGAGGACTGAGTGGAGGAGGAAGAGGCAACAAAGCTGATTCACCTCACCTAGTCTTGCTTTCCTATGTGCCTTAAAACACTAAAAAAGCAGGGAATAAAGCAGAAAAAGCAGATGGGTGCCTAGGAGGCCAGGAATAAAGCAGATTTGATTCCTAAAGCTCTCAAGGGCGCTACATGAGTCAAAGATGGCAAGTTTGACCTCTATGGATAGGCAATTAGCAACTTGCACATGGTGGGACTCATGTACTAGGCAAATAAGACAAAATAAATGTAATAATGTCTAAGTGGGTAAATACTATGGGTTGATTATTCTAACAGATGATTATGATCATGATGATGATGATTACGATGATGAGGATGATGATGTTGATGATGACGATGATGAGGAGGAGTATGGTAATGACTATGATGATGAAAAATGATGGTGATGATGATGATGATGAGGATAATGATCACAATGACTATTACTATGATGACAGTGACTATGATGATGATGATGATGATGATTGTGATGATGAGGATGATGATGTTGATGACGAAGATGATGAGGATGATGATGACTTTGAATATGACTAAGAATATTAACAATGATAGTGGTGATGATGAAGATGATGACGAGGATGATGACGATGCTGACGATGATGAGGAACAATGATGATGATGATGATGATGATGTGTTAAATTTTCATATGCTTAGATAAGACATCAGTACTTCATTTCATTTTCATAACAAAAGCATATACACAGGATCACTGAAAGAAACAACATCACAAGAACAACACAGATTTATCCTGGGAAAACCCTAAAGGGAAAAAACCAGCAAAGGCTTCCTCAATATAGATGCCCCAAAAAGGTAAAAGATAAAACCAGCAAGGAGATCAAAAACCTGATCCTCCTCCTTTTCCAGCTACTTCTCTCCTCCACAAGTGCGCTACTCAAGTGAGTGTGTGTGTCTCAAATGAGGAGAGCTACACCTCTATTTATATTCATCTGTTCACTTCAATTAACTCATCCGACATGTAGGCTCGAGCTAATCATGTAGGCTCGAGTTACACATGTAGGCTCAAGTAACCACACTAGGGTGCTAATGACCCACCTTTACAATTAGAGGGGACAACCTCATCACTCTTATTAGTTCTTCCGATTAGAAGCATTGGGGTACAAGATAATACAAGTGGTTCTCCCGATAGGACCATCGGGGACCACAAAAGATACATATAGAATATTCTTCGAAGTTATAATATTTCAACACTCCCCCTTAACGAGAAGGGTATTCTACAATAACAACAAAAATAGTAGGAGAGGACATCATCAACATCATCAGGGTAACACATCTATAAATCATTGGAAGCTTTTCAACATCATATAGTCTTCGTCTTCAATTTTCAATGACAACAACTCTTTGATTAGCATCAGCATATTTTGACCTTTTTATCAGCAACATCTTCAACACTTTGACCTTTTGATCAGCAACACCTTCAGCAACATCTTCAGCAATTTGACCTTTTGAACAGCAACATCTTCAGCACTTAGACCTTTCAATTAGCAGCAACATCTTCAGCACTTTGACCTTTCGATCAGCAACATCTTCAGCGTTTTGAACTTTCGATCAGCAACAATATCTTCAGCATTTTGATCAGCAACATCTTCAACACTTTGATTTTTCGATCGGCAAAAACATCTTAAACATTTTGATCAGCAACATCTTTAGCACTTTGATCTTTTGATCAGCAACAACATCTTCAACATTTCGATCAGCAACAACGAGTCTTCATCATTTTGTTCTTTCGATCAGAAACCTGATTGGTAACATCGTGATCAGCACCATAATCATACTTCAATTCTTGAACAGCATCATCATCATGATATTTTGATCTTTTGATCAGTACGTCGTCATCATCACATACTGATCATTTGATCAGTACGTCATCATCATCATACTCTGATCTTTCGATCAGTACATCATCATCATCATCATCACACTCTGATCTTTCGATCAGTACATCATCATCATCATATACTGATCTTTCGATCAGTACGTCATCATCATCATAAAAACATCATCATCATCAAAACATCATTATCATCAAAACATCAACATTATCAAAACATCAAAATATCATCATCATCACACTCTGATCTTTCGATCAGTACATCATCATCATCATAAAAACATCAACATCATCAAAACATCAACATGATCCTTCCTTTCAGAATTATGGGATTTATGTCTTTACGAAGTTACCGATGATCCTTCCTTTTGGAATTACGGGATTTAGGTCTTTACGGAGTTACTAACAATCCTTCCTTTCGGAATTATGGGATTTAGGTCTTTACAAAGTGACTAACGATCCTTCCTTTCAGAATTATGGGATCAACACATTTGTGGAACTGAGACAATCCTTCCTATTGGAATTACGGGATCAACACATCTGTGGAACTCAGACAATCCTTCCTATTGGAATTATGGGATCAACACATCTGTGGAACTCAGACAATCCTTCCTATTGGAATTATGGGATCAATTCAATGATCCTTCCTTTCGGAATTACGAGATTTAGGTCTTTACAGAGTTACTAACGATCCTTCCTTTCAGAATTACGGGATCAACACAAATGTGGAACTCAGACAATCCTTCCTAGTGGAATTACGGGATCAACACATCTGTGGAACTCAAACAATCCTTCCTATTGGAATTACGGGATCAATTCAATGATCCTTCCTTTTGGAATTATAGGATTTAGGTCTTTACAGATTTACTAACGATCCTTCCTTTCGGAATTACGGGATCAACACAGATGTGGAACTCAGACAATCCTTCCTCTAGGAATTACAGGATCAACACATGTTCTCAAGTACCAAAGTCATCGGATCTGTTCTGAACCGAAGTTCAAGGATGATACAATCCTACCACCTTCTCGATGATCAAAGTTCACCGGATCCATTCTGAACCGAAGTTCAGGGATGATGCAATCCTACCACTTTCACGGGGACCAAGACCTTTGGATACATTTTGAACCGAGGTTCAAGGATGATGCAATCCACCACTTTCACGAGGGTCGAGACCTCCGGATACATTTTGAACTGAGGTTCAGGGATGATGCAATCCACCACTTTCACAGGGGCTGAGGCCTCCGGATACATTTTGAACCGAATTTCAGGGATGATGCAATCCTACCACATTCATGGGGGCCGAGACCTCCAGATACATTTTGAACTAAAGTTCAAGGATGATGCAATCCCACCACATTCACGGGGGGCAAGACCTCCGGATACATTTTGAACCGAAGTTCAAGGATGATGCAATCCCACCTCATTCATGAAGACCGAAGTCACCGGATCTATTTTGGATAGATGTCCCATGATGATACAATCCCTCTTCATTCTTGAGGACCGAGGTCACCGGATCACTTTTGGACAAATGTCCTGGGATGATACAATCCCTCTTCATTCTCGAGGACTGAGGTCACCGGATCACTTTAGGGTAGATGCCCAGGGATGATACAATCCCACTGCAACATCATTACTCGCCCTTTCAAGGAAGGTTCTTCCGAACCTCACCAAGCTTGTCTCAAAAGTGTTCGAACTTTACTCGAGACAGAGGCTTCGTTAGCACATCAACAACCAAACCATCATCATCTACATCTTCAGTATGGAAATACTGAAAGCATCATCATCTCTATATTTAGTATAGAAATACGGAATCACCATCATCTGCATCTACAGTATGCAAATACTGAAACATCATCTATATCTTCAGTATGGGAATACTTAAACATCATTATCTGCATCTTATCTCGTATGTAGAAATACCGGATTTCTATGTGTTACGATGGAACACAGGGTTCTCTCTCATCACAACTCTGGTTATCACATAGAATCATTGTAGTATCCATCTTCAGCTCAAAGAGACCTGATATCAACTTCCGAAGCCATATGGTTCACAACTTAGCAGAGCAATCTGCTATGTATCTTGCTTCAGCCATGCTACGAGAAACATTGGACTGTTTCTTGCTAAACCATGAACTCATAGCAGACCCCAAACAAAGGCATCTACCTAATGTGCTTTTCCTGTCTGAGATACTTCCAGCCCAATCTGCATCTATGTATCCATACAATCTATACTCATGGCTACCATCATAATATAAACCAAAGTCTATAGTCCCTTTTAGATATCTCATCACATGTTTTGCAGTTACTAGGTGAACCCATCTTGGTTGAACAAGATATTGACTTGAGGTGTTCAAAGCAAAACAAATGTCTGGTCTGGTATTTGTTAACTACATCAATGACCCAATGATCTGTCTGTAATGAGTCATATCCACTAACTCTGATGAGTAATCAGCTAACAACTTCAGGTTGGAGTCCATGGGTGTGGCCATGACTTTGCATTCCAACATATTGAATCTCTTCAATATCTCTACCACATACTTTCCCTGGTTGAGAAAGATTTCTTTTGAACTTTTCCATACTTCCAGACCTAGGAAATAATGCATTATCCCAAGGTCTTTCATCTCAAATTCTTTTGCTAGTTTCTTCTTGCTTTCCATGACCTGTTTCTCATTTCCTGTCAAGGATAAGTCATCCACATATAATAACAGGATGACAAGTTCATCTTCTACAACCTTGAGATAAAGGTTAGGATCAGCTTTACTCTTGGTAAATCCCATGCTCAACAAGAAACTATCTATTCTTCCATACCAAGCTCCGGGAGCTTGCTTCAGGCCATAGAGGGCCTTCTTCAACTTGCATACGTGATTCCATCTGGCTTCAACTTCAAATCCTCGTGACTATTCGATGAAAAAACTCTTTCTCAATCATACCATTAAGGAAGGCTTGTCTTTACTTCACCATGGAAGATAACTACCATGATAGTTCTGAAGGAAGTGTACCTTCCTTCCTGGAGTAAGTGTCTCTTCAGACTTAATTCCCTTTTTTTGAAAGAAACCTCTGGCCACAAATATTGCTTTATACTTCTCGATACTTCTGTCAGCTGCATGCTCTATTTGGTATATCCATTTGAAGGATACAATACTCTTTCCTTCTGGTTTGGGAACTATATCCCATACATCATTCTAGTATTCTTTCATCATAACATCTTCCATGAGTTCATCTTGTCAGATCATCAACATATCCTAGTCTTCTGCATTCAACTTTGAAGGTTGGAACCCACTTTACTCTTGGTAAAGTCTTGATCCATCAAGAAGCTATCCATCATGTCATACCGTGTCAAACTCAGATATCTTCTATAGTCACTCCCCCTGAAGTGGATTATTATCTTCCTTCTTCATTCTATACAGGTGGTTCTATGCTTGATATATACTGGTCAATAGAGTATGTCATGTCATAGTCTATTCTTTCTGAGGCAAATCAAGAACCTTTCTTTGTACACTTGTTCTTGTAGATCCATATGGAGGAATATACTATGTACTTCCCTTTATGTCTCAAAACCATATCATATACATCATTCCCCATGATCAACTGTTATTCTTTGATCATAGTTTGTTTTATGGCATTCTTTTCTTCATCTTAAGTTATCTCTCATACCCATGGTGGTCTTCATCCTTTAAGGTGGATCTACCGCTCTCTAAAGCTCTTTCTTCCATCATGGTGTCTCTGACCCTGGGAGCTTCAGATTCATGTTTATTGAATTGTCATCACTTGTTCTTCGGAACAAGTCTCGTCCTTCTTTTCTTGTAGGAGGTTGTACAAGACCTTTCCTACAATTCAAATGCACCAGTTGCATGGTTAGAACTATTTCATAAAACATATGCATAACGACAAATTCTTATGAATCATGCAACTATTTAGCCAATACAACATTCATCCATATCTCACAGAAACTTTCTAGATGCCTTCGATCTCTACCATGGCATCATTGAGACTGTGCACTAATCTAATATGTCAGCAAAGAGGTTTGATAAGTAGCATTGGAGAGTTGTATAGCGCCATCAGCTACTTACCCATCACATGCATATTAGTAGTATTAATGTAAACAATCTATCATGCATAACACATCAACTGAATACAATCAAATGTATAACAAAACAATATCATGAAATGGAAATTGAATACTTATCTTTTATTAGTTTCGTGGGTAGACTCCATCTTGATCATTCTACTTTATCATCTTCTTCATTCATGAAATCATCATTTCTTATCCAAATGATAAGATGAATAAGAGGTTCTTCAAGAATTGAGTTTTTCATATTCCTCATCGCTTGAGGGATCTTCTTTGAATGGTGAGAGCTTGATATTCAATTGCTCCCATCTTCTTCTTCTCTTCTTATTAGTCGAGCTGAAAGTAATCACTTACTTTTGGCATAAATTCTTCACATGAATGAATCCCATGATCCTGGGAGGCCATTCAAGGTGGCTATCACCACTTCTGCATACTTCTTCTTCTACCGCTTCAAGTTGTTCTGCATTCTGGATCTTCACATTCTTCAACTTTTTTCTCAAAGCCATCTTCTGATTTAAGTTCTTATCTTCAAATAGCTTGATCAAGGAATCAAACATCTTTGGTGTCTTTAGGGAAGACACTTGTGGTATAAGTTGATCCGTGATTGAATCAACAATGATCTTCTTGTCCTTGATTAAGTTCTTCTTGTGTAAGGCTTTGAGGCTCATCTCCCTCTAGAACTGGAACCTCTCTACTCATGTAGGTGTCCAATTTATTTTCTTCAGAGAGATCAAATACTTCCATGCTTGGAAGTTTTCAACTTCACCAAGCTTATCATCAAGCTGATGTGATAGATCACTTTGAAATGAGAACCTCAAATGCAAATAGCAAAAGATTAGATCTTACCGATTTGAGGTGTTTGTCCTGCTTCCGGAGCTGGCTGATCTAGGATTTGTCAGAGAAACCCTAATTTTCAAAACTTGGAATCTTTCAAATCTGATTGGATATAAAGATAGATCTCTTCAAATGGAGCTGTCCAATGTACTCCTTTTCTGAAAACAGTGGAGGGAAGCTCCCGGAATAGGAAGCCCTAGTTTTCCAATCTCTTATGCAGAAATGCATGTTACTGTTTTTGTGATATCTCTGAAATTACTACTCCTCTGTGTCTGAAATTGCGTACTGAGGTAACCTCGCATGTCCCTGATCCAAAACCATAGGTTTCATCAGAATTTGTTTCACCAATTGGGATTTATGATCATTTTCCCAAGGTGACCTGTTACGGGACTATTCAAAATAGTGAAGTTGTATGGAATGCCATGTGTTGCTGGTTCATATTCAGGTTCTAAAATTTGGACCAAAGAAATTACATGCTGTGATCTTTCGGGAGCATCTTTAGGAATTTCATTTGGACCTCTGTAGCCCACGCTACAGCAATTCTCCCTAGGTGTCTTGTTTAGGGATGAATTCTAGAAGAGGTTGGAACCCTAACGTGGAGGGATCATATCTCCTAGAATATAGCGAATCTAAGGCTGAATTTCGGATACGGTGTAAATCAGGATTTTACATTCGGCCTCTGCAATTTTTAACTCCTGAACCTTTGTCAATCTCAGGATATAGTGAATGTACCAAAACTTAGTAGTTTTAGTATTTAGGGTTTTTCTGGCTCGGGGTCAAACTAGGGTTTGACTTTCCCGGAGTTTCACCCAACCAAAAATATTGATCCAGGTCTCTAAACTTCGATTTTCATGAGGAGAGAAATCCTATGCTAGGCTCACTCAAAAATTCTTCTTCTGCAAGAAGCCCTAATTTCTTCCGGGGAGAGAGAGAGGACTATTTTTCCTTGTGAAAGTTGTCTTGTTCAAGTTAGCTCTGATACCATGTTAACTTTTCATATGCTTAGCTAAGACATCAGTATTTCATTTCATTTTCATAACAAAATCATATACACAGGATCACTGAAAGAAACAGCATCACAAGAACAACACAGATTTATCCTGGGAAAACCCTAAAGGGAAAAAACCAGCAAAAGCTTCCTCAATATAGATGCCCCAAAAAGGTAAAAGATAAAACCAGCAAGGAGATCAAAAACCTGATCCTCCTCCTTCTCCAGCTACTTCTCTCCTCCACAAGTGCGCTACTCAAGTAAGTGTGTGTGTCTCAAATGAGGAGAGCTACACCTCTATTTATATTCATCTGTTCACTTCAATTAACTCATCCGACATGTAGGCTCGAGTTAATCATGTAGGCTCGAGTTACACATGTAGGCTCAAGTAACCACACTGGGGTGCTAATGACCCACCTTTACAATTAGAGGGGACAACCTTATGACTCTTATTAGTTCTTTCGATTAGAAGCATCGAGGTACAAGATAATACAAGTGGTTCTCCCATTAGGACCATCGGGGACCACAAAAGATACATATAGAATATTCTTCGAAGTTACAATATTTCAACATGATGATGATGATTGTGATGATGATGATAAGGATGATTTCAATGATGATGATGAGGATGATGACTGTGATGATGATGATGAGGATGAGGATGAGGATGATGACGTGATGATGATGATGAGGATGAGGATGATGATGACGATGAAAATGATGATGAACAATGATGGTGATGATGATGAGGATGAGGATGAAAATGAGGATGAGGATGATGATGATGACGATGATGAGGAACAATGATGATGATGATGATAGGTTTAGTTGAAACTTTGCTTTGATTTTATTTTCAAGCATTTGCAATGGAATGATGATGAGGAGGAGGAGGAGGATGAAAATTATGATGATGAGGATGATGACTATGATGATGATGACGATAATGATGACAGTGATGATGATCATGATGAACAATGATGTGATGATGATGAGGATGAGGATGAGGATGATGATGATGAGGATGAGGATGATGAAAAATGCTAGTGATGATGATGAGGATGATGATGAGGATGATGACTATGATGATGAAGAGGATGAGGATGCTGGCGATAATGATGATGGTGATGACGATGACAATGATGATGAACAATGATGGTGATGATGATGATGATGACGATGATGATGAGGATGAGGATGAGGATGATGATGATGACGACGATGATAAGGAACAATGATGACGATGATAGGTTTAGTTGAAACTTTGCTTTGATTTTATTTGCAAGCATTTGCAATGGAATGATGACGATGAACAATGATGATGATGAGGAGGAGGAGGATGACTATGATGATGATGAGGATGTTGACTATGATGATGATGATGAGGATGATGATGATGATGATGAAAAATGATGGTGATGATGACGATGATGATGAGGACGAGGATGATGAAGATGATGATGATTAGGATGATGATGATGATGATGATGATGACGATGATTATGATGATGATGATGATTACGATGATGAGGATGATAATGTTGATGATGACGATGATGATGCGAAGGAGGATGATAATGACTATGATGATGAACAATGATTGTGATGATGATGATGATGATCACGATGACTATTACTACGATGACAGTGATTATGATGATGATTATGATTGCGATGATGAGGATGGTGATGTTGATGACAAAGATGATGAGGATGATGATGACTATGAAGATGAATATGACGATGAACAATGATGGTGATGATGATGAAGATGATGATGAGGATGCTGACGATGCTAATGATGATGAGGATGATGACGACGCTGATGATGATGAGGAACAATGATGATGATGATAAGGATGATTTCAATGACAATGATGAGGATTATGACTATGATGATGGTGATGAGGATGAGGATGATGATGACAATGACAATGATGATGAACAATGATGGTGATGATGAGGAGGAGGAGGAGGAAGAGGATGATGATGATGATGATGACAATGAGGAACAATGATGATGATGATGATAGGTTTAGTTGAAACTTTGCTTTGATTTTATTTTCAAGCATTTGCAATGGAATGATGATGAGGAGGAGGAGGATGATGACAATGATGATGATTAGGATGATGACTATTATGATGAGGAGGAGGAGGAGGATGATGATGATGATGACGACGACGACGACGACGATGAACAATGATGGTGATGAGGAGGAGGAGGATGAGGAGGAGGATGAGGAGGAGGAGTAGGATTATGACAATGATGATGAACAATGTTGGTGATGATGAGGATGATGAGGATGATGAGGATGATGAGGAGGAGGAGGAGGAGGAGGAGGATGACAATGATGATGATGAGGAAGAGGATGAGGATGATGACGATGATGATGATGATGATGATGACAATGATGATGAAGAATGATGGTGATGATGATGATCATGATCATGATCATGATGATGATAAGGATGAGGATGAAGATGATGATGATGACGACGATGATGTGGAATAATGATGATGATGATGATAGGTTTAGTTGAAACTTTGCTTTGATTTTATTTTCAAGTATTTGCAATGGAATGATGACGATGAACAATGATGATGACGATGAGGAGGAGGATGACTATGATGATGATGAGGATGATGACTATGATGAGGAGGAGGAGGAGGATGTTGATGATGATGATGATGAACCATGACGGTGATGATGATGATGATGATGAGGACGAGGAAGATGAGGATGATAATCACGATGACTATTACTATGATGACAGTGATTATGATGATGATGATTGCGATGATGAGGATGATGATGTTGATGATGAAGATGATGATGAGGAGGAGGAGGATGATGACTATGAAGATGACTATGATGATGAACAATGATGGTGATGATGATGAAGATGATTATGAGGATGATGACGATGCTGATGATGATCAGGATGAGGATGAGGATGACTATGAAGATGACTATGATGATGAACAATGATGGTGATGATGATGAAGATGATGATGAGGATGATGAAGATGATGATGAACAATTACGGTGATGATGATGACGATGATGAAGATGATGATGAATGACGATGGTGATGATGAACAATGATGGTGATGAGGAGGAGGAGGAGGTTGATGAGGATGATGAGGATGAGGATGATGAGGATGATGATGATGATGATGATGAATAATTTTGGTTATGATGATGATGAACAATGTTGGTGATGATGATGATGAGAATGATGAGAATGATGATGATGAGCATGATGACTATGATGATGAGGATGAGGATGAGGATGAGGATGACAATGATAATGATGATGAACAATGATGGTGATGATGATGATGATGAGGATGACGATGACGATGATGCTGATAGGTTTAGACGATATTGTAGTGGTGATTATGATGATAGGTTTTAGAGAATATTGTAAAAATACTCAAAATAATCATGAATATGATGTCATTGTTAAGGAATGTTAGTCATTAAATGATATAAACATTAGTGAGTAAATGCTCTAATTGTTAAATAGGGTCTCACACACATTTGATTTTGTGTGCAGGTCAATCCAGATTCCTGATATTGCTACCAATTTTCACAGGTTTTCTTTTGCTCTTCGCCCGTTTTGTGCTCCTGAACTGTGCAATTTAGCTCATAATCCATCACCACTCTTTGATCTATTGGATAGAATCTCACTCTTGGAATCTAACAAACATATTTAGTGGTCCTGGAAGTTAGTGGAAAGATTCACACTACAAGTTTTCATTTCAAGAAGAGATCATTTTGAATAGGTATGGTGAATTGTAAATAATTGTTTTAATTTAGAAGCTTTCAGATCATTTCATTAGTTTATGTTTTATGATATGCCTACAACAATATCTCTCTCATAGACAACATTTAATTTCATAAGAATAAATGCCAACTTCACATCTAAACAAGTCTCATATTCTCCATACAAGATGAAGTATGCAATGTTAACTAATTTACATTTGCACATGAATATATTTTGATTTCACACAATGATGGCATATATGAAGTTATCTCTTGAGACTCTTCAATTTAAAAAAAAAACCTTTGAAGTAATCATGGGAGAGGATCCATATTGAATAGTTCACCAAGTTATCCATATTCTCTATACAAGATGAAGTATGCAATGTGGACCAATAATCATTTGCACATGAAACTATTTCCCACAAGGATGTCATAGATGAGGTTCTCTATTGAGACTATTCAGTTTGTATAAAAACCTTGGAAGCAATCATGGGAGAGGGTCCATATTGAATAGTTCACCAAGTTATCCATATTCTCTATACAAGATGAAGTATGCAATGTGGACCAATAATCATTTGCACATGAATATATTTCTATTTCCCACAAGGATGTCATAGATGAGGTTCTCTATTGAGACTATTCAGTTTGTATAAAAACCTTGGAAGCAATCATGGGAGAGGGTCGATACTGAACAGTTCACCAACTTGTCCATGCTCTCCTCTTCATGCTAGATTTATCATACATTCCTTTGAGCTTGACAGGGATGCCTCTACCTCAATGATTTCTCCTTTTTTTGATGGATTTGCAACCTCCTCGTTTCACTCATCTTCTTTTTACTTCCAATACTTTTTGAACACAAAGGAAGTAAGAATCCTATAGTTGTAATACCTGCAAACTTGACTGTATTTACTTGTCTCAAATAGAGTATAGAAATGAAATTTTGGTTCAAACATAAAGAGAAACCTTTAATCAATGTTTATGTATCAATTCCAATAATTAGCATACTAACATATTTGTAATTTAGATATTTATGTTGGAACGCGTCATGTATCTTGTATAATGGAACTAATACCTTATTTGTTGCTTCTTATGTAGGGGTAGACCTCATAGTTTTGATAAAGAAACTTTTGTATATGGGCAACTCACATAACAGAGCAAAAAAAACTAGAAGGAATATGCCCGTTGAAAAGGAAAATGAGGTAAGAGAAAAGGCCAGGTTGGAAATGGAGAGAGTGAGACATGGTCCAGACATTTCCACTGATACTACGATCGATCCTAACAAAGTTGATGACATAACAACCTCTACTTCAGAACCATGGGTGAAGCGGTTGTGTCCAACAAACCCAACTCAAGTTCCAACATCAACATAGTCTTAAACCAACAATCCATCAATGAGCCATGTTGAAGCTTTTGAAGACATATGTGTGTTGAGAGATGTTGAGTATGAAGCACTGGACCTAGGTGCAATGATTAATTTGCAATCTGTTCCAGAAGACCACAACCATGTCGAGCAAACTCCCAATATGGATAGACATGTGAATGAAGCGCCACAATAAAGAAGCCCTGGGATCCATAGCTCATGTCTGCCTTCCCTACCTCGACTATCTACTGCAAGAAAAAGGACTCCTAGATGTATCCATGTGGATGAAATTTTTATGTCAGGCCTTGAAGGTAAGTTACCCAAATGCACTAGCGATTGGCAATGTAACAAATTAATGAAGGAATATTTTGAATCCAAAGGTGATGCAGGTAAATGTCAATTATTACTATGTTTTTTAAATTCAAATTGTTTAGTTGCTGTTAGGAGAAATATGGGCATAAAGATGGTTAGAAGTTCATAGGCTAACAATCATATTGTTAGAAATCTCCAATCTTCTTTTAATGCAATTGGGAAGACGTCCCGTACTAAAGATCTTTGTGTGGCTCATTGTGTGTTATCAGAATCAGTTGTAAGCAAGTCCACACAGCAACATCGCCTCCTTTCACACACTTCTTAGATACTTAAATTAAATAGAAACTGTTCAGAAGTACTCCGTTATAAGAGAAAATCTGCAAACTCTAGGTGGAAAATATTGTTGGGCTTTTGTCGGTAGGTTTCCTCGTTGAGATATGAAGCTAATTGATGTTGTTAAGGAATTAGTACAAACGTTCTGGCATGATCATACCAGACCTTCATCTAATCAAAGAGATGTGCTAAAGCTGAGAAAAGGTTCTACTGAACGTGAACCAAACGTCAAACACTTCCTTGACACAACATAGAATGAACTCTATGAAAGATTAAAGAATGAGCACACACAATTGAACTTGGGCCGAAGGTCCTTTGAGAAATGTAAACCATGGTACATTCGTATATGCACTAATCGAAATACATGTTGTTGTAGATACCATGTATAATGTGAATATTTTTATGACACGTATAAACATATATTTTTTTATTTGCATACTAACCTTGATCAGGGCTGCAATGAATCTGTAATACACTGAATGCATCAAGAGATTTTATCATCAGCATCATGTGTCCAAGGCATGAAGGAAAAAAATACTATGGAAAATCATGTCTATATGGGAATTGTTCCAGGTGCAATGGGTTTGCTCTTTTGAACCGTTGCATTCATGGAAGTGATGAGCATCAATTTGGAAATATGAGCGTGGAGATGCAGATCTTCAAGTACGTAACCTATCAATCATATAGTGTGAAGGAAAGTAAAAGGATTGCATTGGTGAAGTCACAGGTGAAAATGATTATTGCATGTTTTTCCTCTTACATGTTCATTTTCTACATATACATTCTTTAAAGGTCACATTCTAATACGACCCTTGTTTTCATGGAAACAGGTACGGGTATGTGATTTTTTGATGGATTTCTACAAGAAAACTGAGCAGTATGTTCAACATGTGCATGTAGCGTGATGGAAGGATGAGAAATACAAAAAATGCAGGGACAACTTTCCCATAGGGACCATATTGTCAATTGTGGATTTTCCATAAAACTACACCCTTCAACCATAAAATGAAATTCATAGTCAATACTATCATTCTGACCAAGTCAGCATCATGGTACATATTATGTATAGGCATGGCCCTGAGAGCAGCATTTACAACAGGATAATATAGAAGGAGACAAACTTTTACATAAGTGATGACAGATGTTATGATCTAAATTGTGTGCAACACTATTTTTGAATTTTCTATGATTATCTAAAGGAGGCAGATATGTAGATGGATCAGCATTAGATATGGTCAGATGGTTGTGCGGGCCAGTTCAAAAATTCCCAAGTCTTCCAATGGATGAGTATGTTACATAAGACTTATAATGTGCCGCATATATGGAACTACTTTGAGATTGGGAACAACAAAGGTGAGCATGAAGAGGCATGTGCATGCATCAAGACCGCACTACGAAGGGAGGATATGAGATTTACTAGAAACCCCCATATCAAAGATGTAGAACCTATAGTTCAATGGTGCTCTGCAACAATGTCAGACTGAACTAAAGTGGTAGGAAGGCCAGTCAGGAATTTTTGGCATGTGGTTGAGATAGATTGATCACGTTCCTATAGTTTCGGCACAGTACAAGGAACACATGGATTTCATTCGGTTCAAAGCTCAAACAACCCTTATTTGAAATATGGATGCGAAAACTTGCTTTCTTTTGCATCCCTTGTAGCAGTGGTGAATGGAATGAATGTGGATGCATGGATTGGGATGATGATTGGGATCATGTGTCACTTGCAGTAGACCCACATGTAGTCAGTGAAACAACCCACTTAGAGGAGGATCAGTCAACAATTTTGACAAACTACGACCATATCTCAGATCTTGTACAACCAGGACACACATATGCAGTTGTTTCCCTGAAAGACAATGAATGGGGCATAGATTATTGGTTGGCATGATGCATTCAAGGTAATAAAATACTGAACGAATCATTGATTAATGATGAAGGAAATGAATTTCCTATTGGCTCAATGGTGGTTGAGGGTAAATATCTTACCCTAGATGGAAAATCAAGAAGAGCTAGTGGGCATGTATTCATGGATTACAGACCAGTTTTTGTGGTCTACCACTTCACAAACTTGATTTTTGGCATGAACATCCATCTACAGACAATGTCAACAACCAAGGTACGTTACTTCTTGCATCATTCAGAGCACGAGAGATTGATGGAGGAAATTAGCAACAGATAGGATCCAGCTGGCTATATTGAATGAGATTGGGTAATTGCACTTACACTCCACTTGGATGCCAGTTCCATGAGTGATTGAAATTGTCAGCTACTATTAAAAGACAAGACAATCACGATAACTTACTTTGCTTTCTATGTGAACTCTACAAAATCCTTTCCCTTTCCATCTATATCAATGTTATGTCTAAATATATAGCATGTATAAATACTTATTACCAAGTATGATCTGTTTTATGCTCCATCTTGGTAATAAGTATCTATACATGCTATATATTCAGACATGCCATTGATATAGATGGAAAGGGAAAGGATTTTGCAGAGTTCAAATAGAAAGAGGAGTAAGTTATCATGATCGTCTTGTCTTTTAATAGTAGCTATCAATTTCAACCACTCATGGAAGTGACATCCAGATTTTGACATGCTATCTTGCACAAGCAGATGATTCTCTACATTTGAATATTTTGACTATTTTGACTAGAGACAAATTAATATTTTCTCCATCCCTTTCACACTACTTCTTGTTAACCACTAAAGCTATGCAAGAATACAAATTTTCATCATTTGCATTCTCAATTCCTTATGTTCTTTTTAATTAGAGATTGAATTATTTGAATGTAACTTTCAAGTGAAAATGTTTGATGCATGTATCTTCAATAGACACCCTTCACTGGTTTAATCTTGGGAAAGGGAAGGGAAGAACAATTTCTTTTTTTTCCTACCCACTCAGGCGCATGGGCACTATGTTTGGTTGGACCATAGTTATAAAAAAACCCTCGTTTTTATTCGGTCGGAGGAATCATTATATCATTGGGATACTCCTCCACCCATGTTTCTATTACCTTTTCTAAATGAGTTTAAAATATATGCCTAGCGCCATTGCTATGATAAACAATACAATATCAATCCATAGTAGGTTTTTGGGTTTCCATTTAATATTGGAAAAAACTTCTAATGTGGTGCAAGAGGCTTAAGCATGTGAGTAATAAAAATGTTGGTCAAAAGTGAGATATTATTGCAGCTAACTGAAACATGCTTATTTTAGTGGTCTTCCATTAGGCTTGTATTGCATATTTTCATGTTTAAAGTTTTTCCAAAATTGGAGGGAGTAAATATTCAACAGGAAACCAACATCATTTCCTTCACAGGTTTGCTAACTTCGCACTTTATATTGTTCTCTACATGTCCTACCTGGTAAACCACTATCTTTGCAACTCTCTCTCCAATTTGTGTTGCATCGGGCTACTAATCAAAAAATAATTGCTCTAATATTGTTAAATGGTATTTGACTTGTGCAGTATGCTTTCATCTCTAAATTTTAATTGCTATTCTAGTAAGTTTTTATCCTTCTTCTATTTGAGTCAATAATTAGAATTGAATGTGAAAGCAGAAGGTATAACACAGAGAAAGGTCAAATAGTTTTTCATGTTTAAGAGATACAGTTTCTATCATATACCATAGCTAAATGCACCCATCTTAAGTCTTCTGGAACAACTAGGATTATGTCTATACAAGTAACATTTCTTCTATCCTTTTTTGGAGAAATATAGTTCATGCCCAATATTTGTTATGTTGGACCCAAATCCTCCATTGCAAATTGACTTCCCAAGCTATTCTTCAACCTTTTAATAGTGCTCTTACCATGCCCAACAATTAGCATGTCATCCCGGACCGAGAGTGACCAAGTGTCCCTGAACGACATTTTCATGTGACTTGCATCTCAACATAACTCAAAAACCAGAGTTTGGATCGACGAGTCATCGACTTTGTTGGTCTCCTAGCATGCCATTACCTCTAGAGCGCCCTCTCCACCACGTTTGCATGGCCCAGTTACTCCATTGTGCATTGGTTTTGTAAACTAGGGTTTTGCTCAGTTTCCTTCAATGCAACTCTCACATTGGTGGGTCAAGTCTGAAAAACCCTTGTCCATGCCAGTCTTGGTGGTGTTCCCATGTTGGCATTGGCCATACACACTTATCGGAGCCAACTGCATGCAATTTTTCTACTCCGTTTGGTTTTTCGCTCTCGGACCGAGAGTGACCAAGTGTCCCTAAACGACATTTTCATGCGACTTGCAAGTCGACATAACTTGAAAACCGAAGGTCGGATCGATGAGCAGTCAACTCCATTGGTATCATGGCATGCCATTACCTCTAGTGGGCCCTCTCCACTGCATTTTAATGGCCCAATAACTCCATTGTGCATCGGTTTCGTAAACTAGGGTTTTGCTAAGTTTCCTTCAATGCAACTCTTGCATTGGTCGGTCAACTTTGAAGAACCCTCCTCCGTTCTAGTCTTGGTGATGTTCCCATGTCAGAATTGTCCATACACACCTGTCGGAGCCAATGGCATGCAATCTTGCTGCTCCATGTAGTTTTTCGCTCCTGGACCAAGTGTGACAAAGTGTGCCTGAATGACATTTTCATGCAACTTGCAACTCAACATAACTTGGCAATCGAAGGTCGGATCAACAATCCATCAAATCTGTTGGTCTCCTTGCATGCCATTACCTCTAGTGGGCCCTCTCCACCATGTTTTCATGGCCCAATGACTCCATTGTGCATCAGTTTCGTAAACTAGGGTTTTTCTTAGTTTACTTCAATGCAACTCTCGCATTGGTGGGTCAACTCTGAAAAACCCTTCTCTATGCCAATCTTGGTGGTGTTCCCATGTTGGCATTGGCCATACACACCTATTGGAGCCAACGACATGCAATCTTGTTGCTTTCTTTGGTTTTTCGCTCCCGGCCTGAGAATGACCAAGTGTCCCTGAACGACATTTTCATGCAACTTGCAACTCGACATAACTCGTCAACCAGAGGTCGGATCGACAAGCCGTTGACTCTGTTGGTCTCCTGGCATTCCATTACCTCTAGTGGGCCCTCTCCACCACGTTTGCATGGCCCAGTGACTCCATTGTGCATCGGTTTCGTAAACTAGGGTTTTGCTCAGTAGATTTATTGATGTTGTAATTTGTTGTAATAAGAGGTTCTAGATAAGTTATATGCTTGGAAAGAGTTCCCTAAAGGGATGTATATTCATGGTGTTAACGTACACTTGGTTTAGGGTTTTTTTGGGGGGGTTTCCTTGTGATATTAGGATGAAGATAAGTGAAATATTGGACCATAGTGACCACCTTCACACACATGTTGAGGAGAACAAATGAGCATAGTAACCACCTTGGCACACATATTGAGGATAAGCATTGGAGCATTATAACCACCTCTGACACATATGTTGAGGAGCATTGGGAACAAGAAGATGTGGTACACAACTAGAGGAGGAATGCATTACATGATGAAACTTGGATATGCATGAGGACACTAGGGTTTATATATGTAAGTAAACCTTGGAGAATGAGATATAATACTAGAGGAATTGATGGTTGTCTTGCAGAATCTATAGCTCTTGTTGTCAAGGCAAAGGAGGTAGAATTAGGGTTCCAACCCTGTAGAAGATACAAAGAAAAGAGCTAATGTCTTTGGTGATATTGCAGTCTTGTTCTTGTGTGATACATGGAGGTTAGGGAAAGACCATGGAAAACTTAACTTGAAAAGTCTCGAGCTTCTTTTAATTCCTTCCTTAGAAGAGTATTTTTTTAAGTTTATTTTATTTTCCATGGAGGTCTTGGTGCTTGTGTTGATGCAATAGACAAAGACCTATGGTTTGAGGAATCATCCTAGGATAGACATGTTGAAGTTGAAACAGGTTCTAGACTTGTCTGAAATGCCATGTGCTTCTATGATGAAATATGATTAGGATTTATAAACCCTAACAAGGAAAACAATTACAGTGTGGATACCTTAATGCATGCTAGGGTTTCATGAACAACAATCTCATTGAGACTTGCATACTAGGGTTTCATGAACTACAATTGCATGCTATAACTAGGGTTGAGAAGTTATGAGATGAAACACATGTACATGTACAAATTGAAAACCAACTAGGGTTTTGTGAACTACAATTGCATGCTATAACTAGGGTTGAGAAGTTATGAGATGGAACTAGGGTTTTGTGAACTGCAATTGCATGCTATAACTAGGGTAGAGAAGTTATGAGATGGAACTAGGGTTTTGTGACCTCTTTAAAAGCTATGAGATGGAAGTAGAAACACATGTGCATGTACAAATTGAAAACCAACTAGGGTTATGTGAACTACAATTGCATGCTATAACTATTGTTGAGAAGTTATGAGATGGAACTAGGGTTTTGTGACCTCTTTAAAACCTATGAGATGGAAGTAGAAACACATGTACATGTGCAAATCCTAAACCAACTAGGCTTTCGTGAACTAAAAATTGCATGCTATAACTAGGGTTGAGAAGTTATGAGATGGAAATATGGATTTATGAGCTCTTTACAAGTTATGAGATGGAAAATAGAAACACACGTATGGTTTCATGAACTACCATTGCATGCTAGGGTTTCATGAAATACAATCTTGTTGAGACTTTCATACTAGGGTTTCATGAACTACAATTGCATACTAGGGTTTCATGAACTATAATTGCATGCTATAGTTTCATGATCTACAATTGCATGATATAACTAGCGTTGAGAAGTTGTGAGATGGAAGTAGGGTTTTATGACCTCTTTACAAGTTATGTGATGTAACTGAAATGGTATGGTATGTTATATGTTAGTATGGTATGGTATGGTATGATGTTAGTATCATAGGGTATTGTAGGGTATGTACTATGGTGTTAGTATTGTAGGGTATGGTATGGTATGTTATATTAGTTGGTAGGGTTTCGTGAACTCTTTACAGGTTATGAGATGGAAGTAGAAACACATGTACATGTACACATCCTAAACCAACTAGGGTTTCATGAACTACAATTGCATGCTATAATTGGGGTTGAAAATGGCCCTCCCCCTCATGTTTTCATGGCCCAATGTGTCTAGATATTACTAAGAAAGCACATGTTGCAGCATTATATTATTCATGTACTAGAATATAAGCCAACAACCTGCATAATAAAACTAGGGTTCACATATTGAGACATGGAACTACAAACTAGGGTTTTATGAAATCTTTAGGTTTGAAGATCAAATTAGATTGGTTGGTATCATTTAAGTAGAAACCAAAAGGCCATATATCTCTAGGCTACACTTACAAATTGAAAACCAACTAGGGTTTCATGAACTACAAATTGCATATTATAATTACGGTTCACAAGTTATGAGATGGAACTAGGGTTTTATGACCTCTTTAGGTGTATATCATTAGATTGGTTAGTATCGTTTAAGTAAAAACCAAAAGGCCCTATGCCTAGGATATGCACATACATGAAATAATTTAATTGGGATTAATATGAACTACTTACTATTTCATATGTTCACAAATGCAAATACCAATGTGTGCAAATGCTAGGATGATTTTTAGAAAGTTTAGGAGGCGAATAAACAATACTCAAATTAGCAAATTGTTAAAATTGAATTAAACCATAGGTTATGAATTGAATTTCTTTGTTATCCTAAACCCTAGCTAACACTATTGTAATTGATGAATAGTTACATGCTAGACTTGCTTGAAATGCTAACCCTAGCTAGAATTGCCTCAAATGCCATGTGCTTCCATGATGAAAGATGATTAGGGTTTATCAACCCTAATGAGGAAAACAATTATAGTGTAGAGATTTGAATTTTAGCTTATATTATCTTTATGATTGGGTAGATTCTAGCATTGGTTATGCATGATAATTTGAGATAAGTTTGGGTTGAATTTGTTAAGTAAACTTTAATGTGTTTATTTCGTTAGATAACCTAAGTGAAAATGTTTGGATAGGTCATCATGCACTTGTGTAGACCATCAAGATGATGACTAAGGAAAATCCTCTGAAATAAAAGGAACTTGCTAGACAAAATGACCCTTCAAACCATGATTGTACACCCAAAGAGAACATGTCTCTACCAAAGGAAGGATCAATAGGGACGACAAGATAGGAAGTGAGTGGGTAAGATAGGAAGGAAAGCAAGTGACCTTAGGCTATGATAGGTGGGTAAGAAGGCTATTGGGGCTGCCCTAAATAAGATATTACCTGTCAGGGTTTCCTTATTGATTATAAAGCCTAGGTTATGCATACTAACCTTTAAACTTCAGTTAGGGTTAGGGTTTCCTTGTTGATTCTAAACCCTAGGTTATGCATGATAACACTTAAATCGTTAAAATTGCAACAAGTACAATAGATCGTTAAAATTGCAAGTTCTCAATAGATCGTTATAGAAGACACATATTCATGAACTTGTTTCATTTTTTATTTGTCAAGGAAGAACAATTTTTATGGGACATTAGCATTATGGGATGTTTTCATTTCAATCATGCATGTTGTTGAAGCATGTTAGTGGTGTTGATGGGACGTTATCATCATATCGTACAAAGTCAACCTCTTTTGCAACCGACATAAAAGTATTTCCAGCCAAGCATTTAGCATTATGACAGTCCTATATTTCACTTTTTAGCTTGTCAAGACAAAGGTACAATATTTTTAAGTAAACATCAGTGATAAAAATTTTTATAAGTGACAAGTTTCCAAGCCAATGGGACTGTTAAACCAAATCAAATTTCCAGTCAAGTAAAATTATGACAGCCCAAGATGTAATTTCCAGTCAAGTAAAATGTCTTATGATAGTCCAAGATGTAATTTCCAGTCAAGTAAAATGTCTTATGACAGTCCAAGATGTAATTTTCGGTCAAGTAGGAATGATAAGAAGTATATTCACTTGGCTTTTGATGACATAATGAATTGCAAGCAATTCAAGGACTTTTCTAGTATTTTTCCAAGTTATGGATGTTTATATACCACTATCAAATTTGTTTGAGTATGGTTGGGAATGATTGTTTATATACAGTCCCTTTAGGGTGTCTTTGTGCCAATTTAAATTGGGTTATGGACAAATTTGAGGTGAGGCGTTAGTGAGTGGGTAAGATAGGAAGGCAAGGAAGTGACCTTAGGATATGATAGGTGGGTAAGAAGGCTATTAGGGCTGCCCTAAATAGGATATTACAGTGAATAAGTTAGGGAATCTTAGGATGATTTAGTGGTGTTCTAGGGCTGTCCAAAATGGATATTACAGTCAGAGATGTAGGGAGAGTCGTGGGGGTCTAAGTAGTGTGGAAATGAAAGGAATAAGCCTTGCTTTAGAGAGAGGGAAAGGTAGGAGTCTAGGGAAACGGTTTTAGCAAGGGTTAGGATAGAATAGAATGGTTTAGGTGTGTCTTATGGCTGCCTAATAGGTAGTATTACAGTCTAGTTTGATAGACAGTCCTAGGGTTAGTCAAGGATAGAAAATGGAGTAGAAGGCCAAAGGTTATAATTACTATGTAAATACCAAAGGAAGACAAGTGCTTTTTATTGCTATTTGGACAATGAATAAGTCTATATTTTTATGCATTTGTGTATTTTTTTGTTAACTAACCTACAATGTTAAATTTTTTATGCATTTTATTGTGAACATACAGACTTTATTGCTTCGTCAACAATAAGTATTGCAAATGCATCAACTGTAAACTACTACTCTAAAGAAGTACAAAATGATATAATAATATACAAAAATTTCCAATCATATACAAAATATGGCAACTCGTGTCGTATACAAGATATGGCAACTCATTCCCTATACAAAATATGGTAATGCATGCCAAAATGCCACATCATGGCTAGTGTACATAGGAGGCTCTCAATCCTCCTACCCACCCTCGAAGCTCCCAGGCCCAACTCCAAAATCGATCTTCCTCTTCTTCGAGCTAGAGGAAGCTCATTTCTTATGGCCGCTTCGACCACCTCCCCTTGGGCTCTGAAACAACAACAATCAAATGTCAACTCCTACAGGAAATTATACAAGTATAAAACACAATTTAAATATCAAAATTACGTTTTCAAATTTTAAATAGCTCACCTGAGATGAGACCGTAAGTGGCGAGTGGGCTACCCTCCAAGTCTCTCAGTAATGCCACCCTACAACATTTAAACAGTAAGATAACTCATACAATTTACTGCTATGTTAATTTTCATTAATATTGCACGAGATTTTCATAAACTAATCAATCTCACCGTGAGCACAACAGGCTGGTCTTGGGGGCTGGCAGGTGGAGCAATCAGCTTGTCCCCGGGGGTGGCAGGTGGAGCAGTGGGTTAGACACCCTGCTCTGATGCTAGGGTGGATGGCATAGTAGAGGATGTAGACACATCGATGTTGGCTACAACACTAGGGGGCACGATGGGAGAGGGTGTGGACTGG
>LPNX010261677.1:846-42677 GCA_001517045.1 Pseudotsuga menziesii | reverse complement strand
CAAGATTACAATGTGCAACAATACAAGAATCAGAAGATTTACTAGCATCTTGGTCATCTTTCTTCTAGTTATGCTTGTCTTTGATGGAGTCCCATGAATCCCAACACTGATCCGATGTGTGCCCAGTCTTTCCGCAATGCTTGCACTGCAAATCTGATCTTTTGCTTCTACCCCCTCTGCCTCTGAAATTTCTTCTTCCTCGTCCTCTCTTGCTACAATCTCCCTTGGAAGGGTCTTTGGATTGGTCTTTGCCAGCTAGGGCAGCACCAATACTAGATGCCAAAGAGTGCATCTTTTACAACTGTTAGTATAATTTACAATATTGATCTTAATATGACAAAGATAAAAACAATAACCTTGCAGGTCTATAGTCTCTGACAAGGTGATTTACAATGTCAACTTTAGGTTTTAAAGTGATACAATGACAGTATCGCAGCTTCAATTCCCAGCAATTCAGGGAGAAGAAATTCAGTACCAATTCGTAGCCTTCAGGGTCTTTATGCAATTGGTAATGGTGTGAATATTCAGCCAATAGTCTTCATAGTACAACAGCTTAGCCAACGAGATTTTATAAATATTTCTCAAGCAAACAAACAAAAAAAAACTCCGCACAGGTTTGTTTGTTAAACTCCAGAAAACTATAACTTCGATTATCCAGATTTATTTTACTACACATTGGCTTTCAATATTTCACCAATTCACAAGAGCAGTATCCTCACACAGCATGTGCTCTTCTAGTCACATCTTCAGAGAAAGAAATATAGTAATTCTAGGTTTATACATTACAACATCATACACAGCAGCATATATCTTCCACCGAAGTCTTCTATATATCATGTATATATTAGTCACGGCCCCTTTTACTCAATATAAATGAAAAATACTTGCCGACTGTTTCTTTTACATCCAGGCACAGGAATTAGGGTTTGTGTATTTCAACAAACAAAAACGTTTTACCTCCCCTTTGCTGACGACAATCACCAACGCCGTAGCAGTCTCCACGCTGGCTGCAGTAGAACAATTTTGCAGAATCAACAATCTTTATTGCATTCACCGAAAATAGGGTTTAAGGAGCTTGCATCTCTCCACTAAGTATGTGTCTACCCCATAGCTTGCAGCTTCAATTGCAGTCACAATCACAGCCTTCAATATATATAGTTGCAGCGCCTCAGCTGCAATCTACGCAACTCTCTAACGGTTCAATGCAAGAGAGAGAGCTCAGAGAGAGATGAAAGGACACAACACTTAGACAAACAGGTTCACAACTCTTAAACACGCAACTCATACCAATTTTGAGTAGAGTCAATGAATAAGTGAAGTCACAACAACAATATTGCATAGCAGCACCATACTCAATGGATACCAATCACGAACAATCTCTCATGTGGCAGAAAATCGTACACAGACAAGAAAGTAACTTAATTCACAAACTAGGGTTTCTCCCTTTGCATTCTCCAAATGCAAGACACAGGATTGTCTACGAAATCAAGCAGCTCTTCATACTGGTAGTCACGATCAGTTTTACAAGAGATATCAATGCATATACTCAATGCATATGGACGCAGCATATATAACTCACATCTCAACACATATATTTAATACGCATCCTTCAAACTTAGAGTGGATACTTTGCAACTTCAGTTTGAGGAAATCACAGCAATTCACTCCATGCGACTGAGAAAGAGGCAAGTTTCCAGTGATTTCTCTTAGCCTTTGTAGATTCTTCCAACATGGAGACTTTTCCATCAAAGGCGACCGGGCAGCTTCAGCCTTCACACATATTATCTTCACGTAGGTCGCAGCACTCCACGCAACACCGAGGTATGCAACTTCCAAAGGGATTGACTATTAATGCAGTCACGGGCCTCCACGCACAGCATTCACGGGTGATGTGAGGAAGTTTGCAACTTCCAAAGGCATCGACTATTAACGCACAGGTACAAACAAATGAATAATTTGTAGCACCCAACCTACTGCCCAATATCCATAAGTAATTCCTCTCTCATCAACGCTATCTTATAGCTCAACCTAAATTTACAGCTCTTACATGTGGTGTGGATTGGCGTACTGTGTGTAACTTTTGGATTGGCATCAATAGGAAAAGAATTTGAAGCGACCTGTTACACCAGCGTGGAGCTGTGGAGCTGTAAGCTGAGTGGAATTTTTGCATAGAAGACACGGTGCCCAGCAGCAATGGGGAATGAAGACGCGGCCAGCAAAAATTAGGGTTAGGTATTGTTCAAATTTTTTAGCAAAGAATAAACCCAGGAAGATGGAGGAGTAACGCATACACTGCATGCGACTCGATTGGCAGACTGATGGAGCAGTCTGGAAATGGGATGGAAAGTAGAATGCCAGGAATGGGCAGACTCGCAACAGGCAGGAGTTATGGCAGGAAGGCAGCCAGGCTCTGATACCACTTGTTGGTAATAAATCCCGATTCATTATTATTCCAATGCAAATGCCTATATTTATACAAATCACATGATGGTTGGGTTTCACCTTCCGCTCAGCCTTTTTGGCTTCCTACTATTTATTTGTTTATTTATTTACAATATATAACCCTAACGGATTATATTCTAACAGAGTCACATCCACTAACTCTGATGAGTCACCAGCTAATAGCTTCAGGTTGGAGTCCATGGGTGTGGCCATGGCTTTGCATTCCAACATATTGAATCTCTTCAATATCTCTACCGCATACTTTCCTTGGTTGAGAAATATTTATTCTGAACTTTGCCATACTTCCAGACCTAGGAAATAATGCATTAACCCAAGGTCTTTTATCTCAAATTATTCTGCTAGTTTCTTCTTGCTTTCCATGATCTATTTCTCATTCCCTGTCACGAATAAGTCATCCACATATAATAACAGGATGACAAGTTCATCTTCTTCAACCTTGAGATAAAGGTTAGGATCAACTTTACTCTTGGTAAATCCCATAATTGATAGGAAATTGTCTATCCTTCCATACCAAGCTCTGGTAGCTTGCTTCATGCCATAGAGGGCCTTCTTCAACTTACATATATGAGTCCATCTATCTTCAACTTCAAATCCTTGTAACTATTTGATGTAAAAATCTTCCCCAATCATACCATTAAGGAAGGCTTGTCTTTACTTCATCATGGAAGCAACTACCATCATAGTTCTGAAGGAAGTGTACCTTGCTTTCTGGAGTAAGTGTCTCTTCAGAATTAATTCCCTCTTTCTTATAGAAACCTCTAGCCACAAGTATTTCCTTACTTCTATCAACAACATATTTTATCTTGCAAATCCATTTGTAAGATACCACATTCTTGCTTTCTGGTTTGAGTATTATATCCCAAACATCATTCTAGTATTATTTCATCATAACATCTTCCATGAGTTCGTCTTGTCAAGTCATCAACATGTCCTAGTCTTCTGCATTCAACCTTGAAGGTTGGAACCCACTTTACTCTTGGTAAAGTCTCGATCCAGCAGGAAGCTGTCCATCATGTCTTACCATGTCAAACTTAGATATCTTCTGTAGTCACTCCCCCTGAAGTGGAGTATCAGCTTCCCTCTTCATTCTGTACAGGTGGCTCTATGCTTGATATATACTTGTCAATAGAGTATGTCATGTCATGAACCTTGCTTTGTACACTTGTTCTTGTAGATCCATATGGAATATACTAAGTACTTCCCTTATGTCTTGAAATCATATCGTATACATCATTCCCCACGATCAACTATTATTCTTTGATCATATCTTCTTTCATAGCATTCTTTTCTTCATCTTGAGTTATCTTTCGTACCCATGGTGGTCTTCATCCTTCGGGGTGGATCTACCGCTCTTTGAAGCTCTTTCTTCCGTCATGGTGTCTCTGACCCTGGGAGCTTTAGATTCATGTTTATTGGAGTGAATTTTGAATTGTCATCACTTGTTCTTCGGAACACGTCTCATCCTTGTTTTCTTGTGGGAGGTTGTTTATGACCTTTCCTACAATTCAAATGTACCAATTGCATGGTTAGAACTATTTCATAAAACATATGCATAATGACAAATTCTTATGCATCATGCAATTGTTTAGCCAATACAACATTCATCCATATCTCACAGAAACTTTCTAGATGCCTTCCATCTCTACCATGACATCATTGAGATTGTGCACTAATCCAATATATCAAGAAAGAGGTTTCATTCTAGATAAGTAGCAATGTAGAGATGTATAGCACCATAAGCTACTTATAGATCACATGCATATTAGTAGTATACATTCATTAATGCAAACAATCTATCATGTATAACACATCAACTAAATATAACCAAATGCATAACAAAACAATATCATTAAATGACAATTGAATACTTATCTTTTGTTTGTTTCATGGGTAGACTCCTTCTTGATCATTCTGCTTCATCATCTTCTTCATTCATGAAATCATCATTTCTTATCCAAATGATAAGATGGATAAGAGGTTTGTCAAGAATTGAGTTCTTCATATTCCTCATCGCTTGAGGGATCTTCTTTGAATGGTGAGAGCTTGATCTTCAATTTTCTCCCATCTTGCTTCTTCTCTTCTTATGAGACGAGCTTCTTCTTCTTCCCAGAGTCAACTGAAACTAATCACTTCCTTTTGGCACACATTCCTCGCATGAATGAATCCCATGATCATGGGAGGCCATTCAAGGTGGCTATCACCACTTCTACATTCTCTGCTTCTTCTTCTACCGCTTCAAGATGTTATGCATTCTGGATCTTCACATTCTTCAATTGTTTTCTCAAATCCATCTTCTGAATTATGTTCTTATCTTCAAATAGCTTGATCAAGGAATCAAACATCTTTGGTGTCTTTAGGGAAGACACTTGTGGTACAGTTTGATCCATGATTGAATCAACAATGATCTTCTTGGCCTTGATCAAGTTCTTCTTGCGTAAGGCTTTGAGGCTCATCTCCCTCTAGAACTGGAACCTCTCTACTCATGTAGGTGTCCAATTCATTTTCTTCAGAGAGATCAAATACTTTCATGCTTGGAATTTTTCAACTTCACCAAGCTTATCATCAAGCTGATGTGATAGATCACTTTGAAATGAGAACCTCAAATGCAAATAGCAAAAGATTAGATCTTACCGATTGGAGGTGTCCGTCTTACTTCCAAAGCTGGCTGATCTAGGGTTTGTTAGAGAAACCCTAATTTTCAAAACTTGGAATATTTCAGATATTATTGGATAGAAATATATATCTCTTCAAATGGAGCTGTCCAATGTACTCCTTTTATGAAAACAGTGGAGGGAAGCTCCCGGAACAGGAAGCCCTAGTTTTCCAATTTCTTCTGCAGAAATGCCTGTTACTGTTTCTGTGATATCTCTGAAATTAATGCTCCTCTATGTCTGAAATTGTGCACTGAGGTAAAATATCATGTCCCTGATCCAACATCATAGGTTTCATCAGAATTGGTTTCACCAATTGGTATTTATGATCATTTTCCCAAGGCGACCTGTTACAGGACTATTCAGAACAGTGAAGTTGTACAACATGCCACGTATCACTGGTTCATCTTTAGGTTCTGAAATTTTGACCAAACAAATTACAGGCCATGATATTTCTGGAACATCTTTTTTAATTACATATGGACCTCTGTAGCCTAAGATACCTCTATTCTCCCCAGGTGTCCTGTTTATGGATGAATTCTAGAAGAGGGTGGAATCCTAACTTGGAAGGATCATATCTCCAATAATATAGCGAATATGAGGCTGAATTTTGGATACAGTGTACATAAGGATTTTATCTTCCACCTCTTCATTTTTTCGCTCCTGATCCTTTGCCAATATTGGAATATAGCGAAAGTACCAAAACTTAGTATTTTTAGTATTTAGGGTTTTTTTCTGGCTCGGGGTCAAACTAGGGTTTGAATTTCCTGGAGTTTCACCCAACCAAAAATATTGATCCAGGTCTCTAAACTTTGATTTTGATGAGGAGAGAAATCCTATGCTGGGATCACTCAAAAACTCCTCTTCTGTAAGAATCCCTAATTTCCCGCACCGAAAACTGAAAATGCTCGAAATCGAATTCTGCTTCGATAGAAAGATGCACCCTTCAATGGAGAGTCAGCCTAGCCTTATTTTGTTGATCGATTGTTGAGAGAGAACCAAAAATTAAGAAGCCCTAGCTTCTGTAGCTGCACAATTTCTTCTTTCAGGGTGGCTCTGATACCATGTTAAATTTTCATATGCTTAACTAAGACAGCAGTATTTCATTTCACTTTCATAACAAAAGCATATAAACATGATCATTGAAATATCGACAACCACAACCATACAAAAGGAACACAAATATTTATCCTAGGAAAACCCTAAAGGGAAAAACCCAGCAAAAGCTTCCTCAATATAGATGTCCCAAAAAGATAAAAGATAAAACCAACAAGGAGATCAAAGCCTGATCCTCCTCATTCTCTAGCTCCTTCTCTTCTCCACTAATGTGCTACACAAGTGAGAGTGTGTACTCAAATGAGGATAGATACACCTCTATTTATATTCATCCGTTCACTTCAATTAACTCATCCAACATGTAGGCTCGAGTTAATCATGTAGGCTCGAGTTACACATGTAGGCTCAAGTAACCACACTGGGGTGCTAATGACCCACCTTTACAATTAGAGGGGACAACCCCATGACTCTTATTAGTTCTTCTGATTAGAAGCATCGGGGTACAAGATAATACAAGTGGTTCTCCTGATAGGACCATTGGGGACCACAAAATATACATATAGAATATTCTTCGAAGTTACAATATTTTAACAGTATGATGACATGTAGATCAATATGGTTCTCTATCCAATCTTTCTCATGGTTGTTGCAGTTTCAAATTGATCTTGGAAAAATCCAATTCCTACCTATGTGGTGACTCAACACCATAGTGCATTCAACGTAAGAACAAGGCAGATAGTCAGAGGGTGAGACTTATGGTAATTGAATTAATATCCATGCGAAGCTTCGTATATCACATCATGCACCCAGAACACAACTTGCACAAAACAAATAAATGAGTCCACGCACAACTATAATTAACTTGCAGTTATAACACTTTAGATGTACATGGGCTCATATGTACCTACCCTCAAAAAATATAATAAAAAAAATGAATGTTGACACTAATTCATGGATAATTTCATGATAAAGGCAAGGATATAAGTAGTCTAGATCTTCCCAAGCATCCTAGAGAAGGATATAAATTTAAAACCCCAAAGTCCAAATCTTGACTTAATTCATACAAAAATAATTTGAAATCTAAGCCTTTCACAGTATGATGAGTCGTGATTTATACTTCACATATTATTAATATAATTAAAAAAACCACAGACTTCCATACATTTGAAAATGGTTTTGATAACTATAGTTGGAAACCTATTGTTTACAGCATTTAGGGAATATGAATGTGTGAGAAAAAGGAATCGAGTTTGATATTTCCCCCCAAAAAAATCCATTTCCTACACAACCTTAAAGAACTAAAAAGCAATACTTATATCAACCGAAGACACGATTACCCATGGAAAAACAAATTTCAAATCGGGAAAGCAAAAGAAAAATGGTTTTGGATTTTGCAAATTAAATATTGAATAACCACAATTTTTTCGAGTTCATGAACGTATCCCACAAAATGACTAAAGAGTTGACAGCTTAAACATAATACATTTTGGAGGGGCGATGCTATCCCCTTGGATAGATTTCAAATAGATATTAACTTAACTAGAGGTTGCATCACTTGGAATATTTAACTCACTTGTGTGATCCATGAAACTGCATCTGATCCATTGTACCCCCTTCTTCATAGTGGCAACTTGACAAAGACATTTTGCATGAGAAAGTCAATCAAACATATATTGAAATAGTGAAATTTAATCCTCCAATTCTTGAAGCTAGGAAATCACCCCCAACTTCTTCCAAAATGCTTGGTGATCATTTCCGCACAAAAAATGAATTACTCCAGATACAAAAGCCATTAAGTTAACTAAGAGTGCATAGGATAAAATGAACCCACTTACAAATGATACTCTAGAAATAAAACAAAACCAAGAGCATCTAACATAAGTCATGGACAATTCACCTCCATGATAAGGCAAAGAAATAAATAAAACAAAAACCCATGCCAAGTACATTTTCATCATAAAGATAGAGGATAAGGAATTAAATACATACAACTGAATCTAAATGGTTTTCCAAGCATCCCAGGTGCTTGGTGTATATGCGGGCATAAGCCTCATAGTAGGAATCTAAGCATCCTAGGCGCTTGGTGTATATGGAGGCATAAGACTCACAATAGTAATCTAAGCATCCTAGATGCTTGGTGTATATGGAGGTATAGTGTATATGAAGGTGTAAGCCTCCAAAGTCCATATACAACATCTATTAACTGAGACGTTTGTACGACAACTTCCCTAGACAACAACTAGAAAAGAAAATGCTTGAAAAAGAGAACATTTATTAATGGAATGGAAATGTATAAAGAGGAAAATATGTAAATGAAGAAATTCATATACTAAGAAAATGTTTGGATCAGACTTCTAGAGAATGTTGCTTAATGGATTCCTAGGTAGCTAGGTACAACTCAAGGGAAGGAAAGGTACATATCCAAGATGCATGCACTCTCACGATAAAGGCAAGGATATAAGTAGTCTGGATCTTCCCAAGCATCCTCGAGAAGGATATAAATTTAAAACCCCAAAGTCCAAATGCTGACTTAATTCATACAAAAATAATTTGAAATCTAAGCCTCCGACAGTATGATGAGTCATGATTTATAATTCACATATTATTAATATAATTAAACAAAACCACAGACTTCCATACATTTGAAAATGGTTTTGTTAACTATAGCTGGAAACCTATTGTTTAGAGAATTTAGGGAAGATGCATGTGTGAGAAAAAGGAAATGAGTTTGATATTTCCCCCCAAAAAACATCCATTTCCTACACAACCTTAAAGAACTAAAAAGCAATACCTATATCAACCGAATACACGATTACCCATGGAAAAACAAATTTCAAATTGGGAAAGCAAAAGAAAAATGGTTTTGGATTTTTCAAATTAAATATCGAATAACCACAATTTTTTCAAGTTCATGAACGTATCCCACAAAATGACTAAAGAGTTGACAGCTTAAACATAATACATTTTGGAGGGGCGATGCTATCCCCTTGGATAGATTTCAAACAGATATTAACTTAACTAGAGGTTGCATCACTTGGAATATTTAACTCACTTGTGTGATCCATGAAACTGCGTCTGATCCATTGTACCGCCTCCTTCATAGTGGCAACTTGACAAAGACATTTTGCATGAGAAATTCAATCAAACATATATTGAAATAGTGAAATTTAATCCTCCAATTCTTGAAGCTAGGAAATCACCCCCAACTTTTTCCAAAATGCTTGGTGATCATTTCCACACAAAAAATGAATTACTCCAGATACAACAACCATTAAGTTAACTGAGAGTGCATAGGATAAAATGAACCCACTTACAAATGATACTCCACAAATAAAACAAAACCAAGAGCATCTAACATAAGTCATGGACAATTCACCTCCATGATAAGGCAAGGAAATAAATAAAACAAAAACCCATGCCAAGTACATTTTCATCATAAAGATAGAGGATAAGGAATTAAATACATACAACTAAAGCTAAATGGATGTCCAAGCATCCCAGGTACTTGGTGTATATGCAGGCATAAGCCTCATAGTAGGAATCTAAGCATCCTAGGTGCTTGGTGTATATGGAGGCATAAGACTCACAATAGGAATCTAAGCATCCTAGATGCTTGGTGTATATGGAGGCATAGTGTATATGAAGGTGTAAGCCTCCAGAGTCCATATACAACATCTATTAACTGAGACGTTTGTACGACAACTTCCCTAGACAACAACTAGAAAAGAAAATGCTTGAAAAAGAGAACATTTATTAATGGAATGGAAATGTATAAAGAGGAAAATATGTAAATGAAGAAATTCATAGACTAAGAAAATGTTTGGATCAAACTTCTAGAGAATGTTGCTTAATGGATTCCTAGGTAGCTAGGTACAACTCAAGGGAGGGGAAGGTACATATACAAGATGCATGCACTCTCATGATAAAGGCAATGATATAAGTAGTCTGGATCTTCCCAAGCATCCTAGAGAAGGATATAAATTTAAAACCCCAAAGTACAAATACTGACTTAATTCATACAAAAATAATTTGAAATATAAGCCTCCCACAGTATGATGAGTCATGATTTATAATTCACATATTATTAATATAATTAAATAAAACCACAAACTTCCATACATTTGAAAATGGTTTTCTTAACTATAGCTGGAAACCTATTGTTTAGAGCATTTAGGGAAGATGAATGTGTGAGAAAAAGGAAACGAGTTTGATATTTCCCCCCAAAAAACATCCATTTCCTACACAACCTTAAAGAACTAAAAAGCAATACCTATATCAACCGAAGACATGATTACCCATGGAAAAACAAATATCAAATCGGGAAAGCAAAAGAAAAATGGTTTTGGATTTTTCAAATTAAATATTGAATAACCACAATTTTTTCGAGTTCATGAACGTATCCCACAAAATGCCTAAAGAGTTGACAGCTTAAACATAATACATTTTGGAGGGGCGATGCTATCCCCTTGGATAGATTTCAAACAGATATTAACTTAACTAGAGGTTGCATCACTTGGAATATTTAACTCACTTGTGTGATCCATGAAACTGCGTCTGATCCATTGTACCGCCTCCTTCATAGTGGCAACTTGACAAAGACATTTTGCATGAGAAAGTCAATCAAACATATATTGAAATACTGAAATTTAATCCTCCAATTCTTGAAGCTAGGAAATCACCCCCAACTTCTTCCAAAATGCTTGGTGATCATTTCCACACAGAAAATGAATTACTCCAGATACAACAGCCATTAAGTTAACTAAGAGTGCATAGGATAAAATGAACCCACTTACAAATGATACTCCACAAATAAAACAAAACCAAGAGCATCTAACATAAGTCATGGACAATTCACCTCCATGATAAGGCAAGCATATAAATAAAACAAAAACCCATGCCAAGTACATTTTCATCATAAAGATAGAGGATAAGGAATTAAATACATACAACTGAAGCTAAATGGTTTTCCAAGCATCCCAGGTGCTTGGTGTATATGCAGGCATAAGCCTCATAGTAGGAATCTAAGCATCCTAGGTGCTTGGTGTATATGGAGGCATAAGACTCACAATAGGAATCTAAGCATCCTATATGCTTGGTGTATATGGAGGCATAGTGTATATGAAGGTGTAAGCCTCCAGAGTCCATATACAACATCTATTAATTGAGACGTTTGTATGACAACTTCCCTAGACAACAACTAGAAAAGAAAATGCTTGAAAAAGAGAACATTTATTAATGGAATGGAAATGTATAAAGAGGAAAATATGTAAATGAAGAAATTCATAGACTAAGAAAATGTTTGGATCAGACTTCTAGAGAATTTTGCTTAATGGATTCCTAGGTAGCTAGGTACAACTCAAGGGAGGGAAAGGTACATATACAAGATGCATGCACCAACCAAATTAGGATGCACTAGGATCTCTCCATAGAACTGAAGCAGTGGAAGGTGCATACATACACGGGGCAGACACCCACCAAATGAGAGTACACTAAGAATTGAACATGGACCCGCAATGATACCCCCATGTATTAAAAACCCAGAGACTAGGAATTCTACCCATATCACAACCACCTCCATCGTTGGGATTTATCATCATAACTTGGTGTTTAAACCTGGTTTTTTTTTGAAGATTTATTTATAGTAACAGTTTGGTAAATAAATCATACATGTGTTAAAAAGAAAGGGGTATTTACAAGGTTTGGGTCCCGTCATGGCAAGCACCTCCATTTTAACCATTGTTTACTTACCATTCAACCAACCAGTATGCTTCAATTTAGTTTCCAATCATGGTTTCAATTTTCTGATGTTCAAAAATTTTTGTGGTGCCATAGTCAATAATGTTTGTTGAATCCCTCACAAACATGAACTAACAAGAAAACCAATTAGACCATGGTCCATTGGTAGGGTCATCGTTCATAGTACTCTTGTTTTTGGAAATTCTACTCAATAATCAAGATGGTCCCACACAAGATCCATTAGTACCCTTATGACAACATCAACAAAAAAGTTACTGGTGTCTACTGTTATATATGTATTGCTCCAATGTAGATTCATTACTTCTTAGGTTTGATCATAATGCAAGGGATCTTGTGTAGTATAGATTCATATTATAGCTTTATTACATTGTACTTTAGTATTTTCACTTCCAATTACATAATATAAAGAATAAAAATGATATATAATGTCACAAATAAAACATGTGAAAGGGTCCAAATGGATCCATTCCACCCCCAAAACACTGCTTCAAACAAATTTCGAAGTCCGGCATCTTTGTTACATACAAGACTATACACAACTTCCTTCGGTAAAAACATCATTACAAGATGATAGGCTTCGTAAATCCTCTTAGCAGTACAATATAGTCTCCTTCTTTGCAAAATGAAGTCAATATGTGACTGAGTAGACTGGAGAACACTTTCACTATTCTTGATTCATATATGAAGAAACGTTCCACAAGAGAGTATACTAAAGGCTAATACATAGGTACACAAAAATGACTAAAATAATTTAGCATAATTTGTCACCAATGACTTCAGTAGCACCAGATTTATTATTCATGTCTCTGCATTGGAAGTAGGAAATCAACACTAATGAGAATAAATTATTCATAACAAGCAATTAAATGAATAAAATACAATCTAAAAATACAACATATGAACACAGTCAATCCTTCATAGAGGTACATAGAAAGAAGCTAGCATTTCTAACAAAACACAACAAAATCAGAATCAGAATTTCCATCTCAATACACAACTTTCCTAATCCATTGGACGACACCACATTAAATCTCAAATGTCAAAAGGCCATTTTAATAAATACTAAAGAGAGAACAAAATTTGCATCACTAGCAATATTGGTCCAAATTCGATGTCAAAATGCCTTTTAAATGCAAATAATTCTATAGATTTGTAAGAGACTGATGAGTCATAATAAAAAAGGATAGAGAGGCTAGAAGGTTACCAGATTATTGATTCAATCCATATATGAGACCGAAGAGACCTTTCATCAAGATAACTTCTAGATGGCTCCACAAATACTCTTTGCTTCTTGCGAAAGAGGAAATCTTCTATGTCCAAAACATATGAATCATGTTTTACATGCACAAGTATATTAGCCAAAAACTTGACTAAATATTTAATACAACTTTCTTAGGTATTTACTATTATGTAATGACAACTCAAGATAAATACTTTGCTCCTTAATAAAATTCTTTGGTGGCATCAAATTCACATTGCACTATGCAAACCTTAGACGTGTCGCATGATATTTTATGCTCAAGCCCATTCACTATTCCAACGCCATCCATCTCCTTAGACATCATAAAAACATCCTTTCCACTAGCATACTTGTGAATGTTTCTGAAAGATACCACTATCTATTGTGAATATACTCTCAAAAATAACAAGTTGCAGACATGAAGCAGAGTTTGAAACAATTTAATTTTATAAGTATAGAAAGAGGCACAACACCTTGAAATGAAGAAGTGTTGCCTTTCCTTCGTGTAATTATCTGTTGCCAGAACTTCATTATACAAGTAACTTGAGAAGGTAGGTTCCAGTGCGTTAGGAATGACTTCAAGCTTCTCAAGCCCTTCCATTAGTTGAATTGTCAAGCAGTAGGCATTAGATGACTGCAAGGAAACAAAATAAGATTTACTATCTTAAATGACACAAGTACAACCATGTCTACTACTCTCAAAAAGATACTACTTCAAAAAGCAGAGAATTTCACTAAAACTTAGCAATCTTGACTACAAAATTGCAGACTAGTTGAAAAATTACAAATCCAAATCGATAAATATTTTCACCATGCAGTAACGTGCAATCATTTGCATGGTAAATTGAATCATAAAACTTAAAGGTGATCTTGATCTCTCATACAATTCTAACGGAAACAACTTGTTTGCCATATCATCTAACACAATTATTTGGAGCTGCAACCAAAATGCTTAATTTAGCAATGGAAATACTTCAACTGCTGATAGGGATTAACATAAACAATCATAACAAACAATATGTTTTCCCAACTGCACCTGCTTTACGAGTTTGAAAATCAATTTATCCAATGTAAATAAAATATATGACTGTGTTCCAATGATTGCTCGACATTCGTCCTGTAACGTCCCGGTTTTGACCCCGTTGCATTAGATGTACATGATGTATATATTGTAATGATCATGGTGTGGAGCTCAAGGCCAAGGCCCCACCATTGATCGGTTATGTTATATTTTGGATTTAATTTGTCACCGATGGTATATCGGGGCATGCGGCATATATTATGTTTGTCATCATGTAAATATGCATCTTTAATTAAAATGAACCTGACCAGCTATGATCGCGGCAACTAAAATGAGAAAGGGGCATGATTTTCACAAGGATAAGGATGTGGGGGAAAATGTCAAACCTTGGCCAATGGGGAAAAAACCCATGTGTCACCACCTTGTTTTATTTCCAACCACTTTCATTGAAGAATTGCTGCTGGTGGTTGAGGCAGTTAATTGCTTTGGGAGTGGGGTGGCAGGACTGTCAGTCCTCACTCACACGCACACTCCACCATAGCGTTTAACTTCCTAATGGCAAGAAAAACCTTCACGCACTCTCTACTAGGCAGACCTCATGATTTTCTGTTCACCTCTACGCACAGGATTTACCTGGTTTTCACTCCCGCGGACGCATTCTCCTCTCCACGCCTGTGTTGAACACTCACGCATGTCTAATTCGCTTCCTCCCTGTTGTTTGTTCACCCACGGATGAGCTGGGACCTGTTCATCTTCACGCATGAACCACTGTCCGTTCATTATCTCTACGCACATGAATTTTCCTAGTTTTTTCGACTGATGCAGTGAGCTGAGGGCCGTGCTCGTTCACCCACGAATTGCTGTGAAGGGCCAATCATGTTTTCGGCTGTCTCACAGACGGGTATGGCCGTTATGTTCATTTCATGCACAAGATTGGGAAGTCTGTGTTTTTCTCTTCCTCGGCGTGGTCTCCCCTGGTGGCTTTGTTGCCCAGGATGGGTCATTGTTTTTCCCTTGTTGTGAGCTACATTCACTGTTACATTTGGGACTGTATAATTCCCTGGGGAGTCGTCTTCTCTGCTTTAAGCTGTAATAGCTGATTAATTGCATGTATGCAATGGTTGGTCTTCGGAATGTGTAAGGATCAGGAATGGGGATTGGTTTGCTTGATAAACCTGGTGTGTTGGAAACCACACAAACAGAGCTAGAGGGCTGGCTTTCTTCTCCACAACCTCTGAATAGCAATGGAAGGGAATGCAAGGCCTGAGGGACTGTGTAGCAGAGAAGGGACTGATTCCTTGTGTTGGGTGTGTGTGGGTGTCTTAGAAGTCAAGATAGTTCTAGTGTAGGTGTTCCTAGATCTGCAATGAGCTCACTAGCTTAGCATTTAGCCTTTCCCAACTCCTCATCGACTTGATAAACCCAACTGTGTTGGCTTGGCTATTTTTTGGGTATCCTTGGCTATGTGTAAGCCTTCTTGTTCCCTTATTCCTTGGAGAATCATGCCCAGCCCGGGGGTGGCAACGTTGCTGAGAGATTAAGGAGCACACTGGCCTATGGTTGGGTGGAACGTTGCAGCGACGTAGCTGGTTGCGGAAGGAGTTTTCATAAGATAAGTAATCTTGTTCATTTTACTTCTGCAACCATACCTTTTGTTAATGAATGTTATGAACATATTTGATGAATGCTTGAATGAATGGACGTTAATTCCGCTGTGAAAGATACAAAATTATAGCTGTGTATGTTGAATAATTGCATCTGTGCATGACAAATGTTCATGCATGCATGTTTCTAGTTCAATACACCTGTTTCAGCATTCTATTTTAGCAATTTTATTCATGTACATGTTCATGGGGCTTTTAGTCTGCATGGTTAACACCATGGAGTCGTGTCCTCTTCGTCGGTCGGAGGGTTGGGGACGTGACACGTCCTCAAACCTTGCATTGTCAGTTGATCCATCAAAGCAAACTATATAACGCATTCATAAATATGGATTTCACATATGCCTACAGTTCTTGTATTAAACATTGTTCAAATGTAAAAAAGAAACAAAAAAATACAAAACGAGACCATGGACATGTTAGATAAGATGCAATGTTTCAAGGCATTTTCAAAAAACTCACTTTGCATACAAATTAGGGGGTGTGGGATCCTTTACATTCTTCCAATTCAGCTCTCCATTTAATGCATTCTTCTTTGCAGAGAGTATCCGTTCATATAAGGTATGCAATAAGATTGAATGAATACAAAACCAATTATTCCTAGTCAATGAAGAATACATTAAGAAATTAGTGAAGGGAAATACCTAATGCAACCTAAAAAGCATATAAAAAGTATCATTTATGTAGAAAACAGGACCCTTCTCTGATATGCTTGAAGTAGTAGAATATAAATTCTCTGACAAAGGCTTGGACATGACCAAAATACAATCCGATAATGCAAATGAATCACCTTCTTCAGTAGCAGGTGCATCAGCCATTTATCCAACCTTGCCTTCACTTTCTGCTTTCCCCTCATTATATTCATGATCAACGTCTTCTTCCTTATCTTCATGTGAGAATCCATCACCTTTTCTTGACTCACTTCCTGAAATATCTTCACCGCCATCAAAAGCATTCTCACCATCATCAACTGATTTAGGTGCACTCTCTTCTCCATCTTCAACATCATTCTCTACCACTCCACAGTTAAACTCTTCATTATTTTCTTGTCTACTCGTATAAGTTCTTCTTGCAATATTTCCATTCCCTTGCAAGATCGCATTCTTACCAGAGACAAGGTCACCAGCACTATAACAATGCACATTTTCTTCATCCTCCACCACAATAGGTGGAGACAGAGTAGGGGATATTTCACCTTCTTCCATTTCAACTTTCCATGTACCCTGCACTACTTCATGATTATTAGACCTTTGATGAAAGGCATTTGATTTACAATCTGTATCCCCACATTCCCTTTCCAATGGTGCCAATGCCCTATCACTTTCCTATAACGTATTAGAAACCACAGTAAGGGTTTAGAAATATAAGATTCAAATGTATCTGAATTACAAATTACACTTTGAACCTAAACTTCCTTTCCAATGACAGTGATTCCCTATCACTTTCTTGTACCAAATTGGAAACCAAAAAACAATACTAAATAAAAAGATTAAGTCTATCTTGATGAGGAAAAGAAAAGGAAGTTTCATAGCAAAGTTCCAAACATATGTGTGGACTGCTATGATGCAAAAGAGTCAAACTTGGAAGCTAGAAACAATGCAAATGGCAAAGAGAATTGCATGGCAGATAATGATGGGTAAAAAGTTGCAAAGATGAGCCAAAGGATTCTCCAGAAGAACTTAAAGGCCATAAATACTCTGTAAAAGCATTTAGATAACAACTTAGAGAAGAACTACATTGATAAAATTGTTAGTACCAAATGCCAACAAGTACTTATCCAGGTTAGAATAAATTAGGAAGGAAATTACATGAGTATCCAACCAATAACCAAAATCGGTCAATGAGACTTGGAAAATGGAGTGAATAAAAATAGTGAAATCAAAGTGCCTAGGGAATCTCCTCCCTAATAAAGGAAAATAGAAGTAAATAAAAGGCATAATATCTTAACAAAATGGATTTAGATCCATAATGGAAAAACCCTCTACAATAGTGTATGTCCCTGAAGGAGAAGACTGAAATATTAAAATCATTAGCATGTGAACAAGACTAAATCACAAGTAATAGGCACCCGATTTTTATATACTTCTAGAAACCTCAGTGAATAATTCATAATTGCAGCACCCATCTCAAAAATTGCTCTTTGACTCCGAGGTTCAGTAGCCATTACTACTCCTCTCAGATGCTCCACCAATAATGTAACCTGCAGTACCAACTTGGATTTCACTATATATGCCCACAATTCTAGAACCTGGCATGAAAGGCCACATTGTTACAATTTATAATATCCAAGGGCATATACAGGATGGAAAGTTTTCAAGTACTAGAAGAATAACATCTGTCTTTTGGGCATAGGCATTCAAGTCACTTGTTAGTTGAGAGATCAATCAGATAGGTTGTAATTGACCCCATGAGATCCCTCACATACCTAAAATTAGATAGAAGTAAGATGATAAAACACATATCAGAATACGAGAGATGATTCAATTCCTAAAAACTAAAAAGCATTCCAAGAATAACTAAGTAAACTTAATGATTAGTAGCATTTGATCCACCCATACCCCAATCGAAGCGACAAAGAGTCTCTGCAAGTAACTGCTGAGTAAAAGAAGACAAAACACATGATCAGTTATAACTGTAGTTTACACTTCTCAATTCATTTTTCCTATTCCGTTGTACAAAATCCATAAAGGGGTTTGGTCAAACTTCATCACCCACCTAAATATGTATATTTTAAATGGAACCCTAGTAGACATGGTAAAATAATAATCTCTCCACAAATTTTGCACACCTATAAATAGAGAACACAATGAAGAGCATACCAAATGTGTAGAGTTTCATAATCTCCTCTCTTTCTCTCTCTGGTTTTCTATTTTTTGAATTTGATTATCACATTGTTGTTATGTGCTCATATAAACTATCATGGTGATTTGTTAAGTGTCATAAATTTTTAGATATTTAATGTATGATAATGATCATGTTGTTACACTAACCAAAGTTTCATCGTTTTGTAGATGTCTACTATAAGATGAAGATAAAATCAATACTCGAACCATACTCATCTAGGAATTGCAAAAGTGATAAGACAAGACTTCAAAATACTAACACAAAACCGCATTCAACAATAAGACTACATAAATATCATGATGAATAAATGGATAAGACATCGGTTATACTATCATTAGTGCAAATGGTTTTTGACAACATGGTCAAATTATCGCAGATAATATTGGGTTGCAACTCATACAATGTCATCTCGCCAACTTGTCTACGAAATACTAAGCATAAGCTATTTTCAATAAGTTTATATGCTTGTTATTAAAACCTATGACATGTTTACACAACTCCTTAAGAAGATCAAAAATATTGTATTTAGCCCTATATTTCATGATTTGTAGGTTACGATACTCTAAGATATATAATTAATGACTTTTTACATGTTTCATTTACTCCAAAGATCGCTAAACGAGAAATCCAATCACTAATGTTATTAAGGAAGAAAGCAAGCCTTTTAATGCCATTAAAGTAAATACATATCTAACATATATACATGAAAGGTTTTATTACCTGAAAGCGCAAAACACACAACTATAATTGGCATTGCATATATTTGTCTAGTTGATATTTCAATTCACAACTTAAGTTACCTACAAGAAATTATTGGACAAGCCCATAAAGATTTAAACTACCTTTTAGTTGAAAGGGAGGTGTATCTTAAATGAAACATCTTTTTTGTGATGAAAAGGCCATTCTATTCAAAGTCACAACTAAACAAGGAAATATAAAGAGGAAAATAAGAAATCTTATAAAAATAATGAATGAATGAAATTATAATATTGTCCGCAAATGACCAAAGATAATGGGAGTTGAGAAATACAACAAATAATAGTGGAAAAATAAAGAGTGATTAGGGTATCTCTTCCCTAAATAAAATAACTAATTAAATATCACAACAACTGCAGGGAGATTCATTATGGGTGAACACACTCAAACAATGAACAATAATGAAGAGGAAGAGCATCAAAATAAGCAAGGCCACATTAGAAAAGTAGTTGGCTAGATCACTGTTTGAAAGCCAAAATAAAAGAGTCTCCCTTAATGTGTGTTCGATGATGACAGGCATGAAATTTCAACTCAAAATGGGCCTTTCAACTCTAATTCAAATTCCATGTCATCATGTGTTAGCCAATGAAATTTATTTAAATTTGAAATATCACATAGGTCTTAAACAATTTTTTAATATAAATTTGGGGATAGGTATCATAAAAAAAACTACTTTTTTTTGTTCGTGTTTTCGACATGTCTCCTTGTGTTTTTAATCAAATTTCTATTAGGGGAGCTCATTGGATGCATAATAAAATTCCGCATTCAACAAGTACCCACTCGGGATACTTTTGACGGACCTTGCTACCCCAAAAACAAGAAATACTTTTGACGGACCTTGCTACCCCAAAAACAAGAAATACTTTTGATGGACCCTGCTACCCCAAAAACAAGAAAATGGGAAGCAAGGTCCGTCAAACGTATGCCAAGTGGGTACTCGTTGGATGCGGAATTTAATTCCCCATCCAACGAGCTCCTCCAATCGAAATTTGAGTAAAACACAGGGAGATATATAAAAAATACAAACAAAAAAGTAGTTTTTTTATTTTCTTCCTCCAAAATTAATAAATATTATTTTATTATTTTAACTATTATTTTATTAATTTTTCTTGGGGTATGGGTGGATATACATGATAAAACATGAGGATGACATCATCATCACATTTTTCATGTATTTCTTGTTTTTGGGGTAGCGGGGTCCATCAAATGTATGCCAAGTGGGTACTCGTTGGATGCGAAATTTAATTCTCCATCCAACGAGCTCCCCCAATCGAAATTTGAGTAAAACTCCAGGGAGATATGTCAAAAATAAAAATAAAAAGTAGTTTTTTTCTTTTCTTCCTCCAAAAATAATAAATATTATTTTATTATTTGAACTATTATTTTATTAATTTTCCTTACGAGGTCCATTTTGAGTTTAAATTTCCTCTAATGCTAGGAAGTAACTAAGAGTTACAGTCAAAAGTTCCCGTGACAATAAAAGTCAATGAAGTTTGAACTCCTAGTACAAGAGAAAAATTTGGTATGATTCTCTTTTCCATGAGATTACACTAATATGGTAGAAACCAGCCGTCTTTTCACACAAAGAGCTAGAATAAATACCCCAAGACTGTAGTGGGATAGATAGAGGAAAGGGAACAATGTTTACCAAGTTTGTTACAACATGCCAATATCTTCAATAGTTTTATATATATATCCAGTCCAGTAAATAAGACATTAGCCATATAATTTACCACACAAACTACCAGTCCTAAAGTGCAAGGTTCTCACAAGGGCATAGCTGAGAGAAACTACTAGAAGTGTAGCCACTACCACCTCGACAACAACTTCTTTTCACATAAATGCATAGGGAAAAGTGACTTGACCTTAGCAGGGATACCCTACAACAACTAAGTTTCACTTAATGATTTAGGAAGTTGATTGGTGATGAAACTAACTTGAACAAACTTTAAATCTAGATTAAGGATATGATTGAGCTGAGATAGAATTTCAATGCTTAGCCTTTGGTTATCAATTTCCACCCAAAATTTTCACGTTTATTACCAAAAGAGATTGATGTAACAAATGCATAAATAAATCAACAACAAGATCTAATTAACCATAGTAAATTTCAGCCTTGAAAAGATTACAAAAAAGTATGCAAACTAGGCTAGAATAGATGAGCAAACATAAGCTATTGACTAAATGATTTTAGGATCCATTAGTTACTTGTTAAACCATCAACATCAAGTGTGTAGAACTGTTCTTAGGTTTCTAGTTAAGATAGACTCCATATCTGTGTTGATTGGTTAATTAAACAACTAACCAATGTGTTTTCAATGCCCTAAACCACTTGCAGTTGCAATTAACCCAGAAATATTTAAATCAGATCTGAACCCAATTAAATGGCTGTCCTAACAGTGATTTAATGATGAATTTCAGCCCAGTAAACATTGTAAAATAACCTAGCAACAAAGATAAAAAGAAGATGCAACTAATGATAAATTAAAAAAGCAATTCTAGGAAATAATTCTTCCTATTTTTCTGTAAAACCAACGAACAAAATAGTCCCAAAACTGGCTCTAAAACCCTATTTAAGCATGCAAGGGAATCCCTAGACGGTACAACCTAGATAGAGGATTAAATGCAGCCCTAAGGTGGAATTGAAATGCAGATTTTTTTTTGAGGTTTTGCAGGATAATATTCATGCCTAAGATGAATTAACCTTAGAATGCAAAACAAAGGAAAAAGAAAATGTTTTTTTATTTTTTATTTTGGGAGAGTAGAAACAAATGGACTAACATCGAGGTTTTGAAGTTGGGCTATGAGGTCAATAAAGGATAGTAATGAGAAGCAAGATAGCATCATAAATAGCTAAGGTTTGTTGAAGAAATGTCCTCAAACACACAATTGAATGCATGTTCTATTGTGGGAGATTGTGGGACCCTAGAGACCCTGCTTGTTCCAGTTGCTGCCATAAATACACTACTGTACAGACTATTAGGAAAGCAAAGAAAGGAAGCAATTATAATAAAATGCAATATCAAGTTGTAATCCCTTACTTGAAGACGTGTTGCTAATTGAAACAAGACCTTTTCATTTGCAAAGGATTTTGAAAGCTCTTTCCATGGATCCTGAAAATTAGTAAGAGTCAAAATGGAAATAAATGTACCAGAAAATAGAACGTCATTAGAAATATTTTGAAGAACATGAATCCCAACAGAAAACATAAGACATGATGACACAAATAATTAAAGGTGAAATATGACGAGTGTGACAAGGTAAACACATATATTTCTACGTCGAACCAACGTAGGTAGAAGCTGGAAACATGCGATTTCTTGTCATTAAAGATAACTACATCATTAAGACCTTAGTAAGCACATCTTCTATAAGCAGTAGCAACATTATATTTTCAGTTGTTGAAATGGTTCCTTCCATGCTTTAACACAAAACAATTCCCCATTAGATCCTCAATAGTAGCACTGAGTAACTCCATGGGTTATAGCATTATTGTATGTAAAAGAAATTTCAAGCAATATTCACTTTGCGTGAACAAATAAATCTATGAGATCCATCCTATTCCTCAATGTTACCTACTTTTTCATTTTCCTATATCTATGTAATTTTTGGGCAAATTCACAAAAAGATAAATCAATTGAGGATGCATGAAACTATTTCTGGACATTATCAACTAAAATGAACAAGATTCATAAGCTGAGGGCCAAAATCTTGTGAACTAAATACATATTGATCAATAAATTTATTCATATATTAGTACATGTCAGCAGTTAATAACTTAATACCTCCCATACACCATGGCCTATGAAGATAATTGTCATTAGTTGAGTACTTATCAGTATCCACCACATAGTTTGACCCTAGATAATAATACAAGTATTAATATCCTTTACAAGTTGCTTGCATCTTGTTGAAAAATGAATAGATTTTAATTAACATAATGAAATATTCTTAGGGGTATAGGAAAGGATGTTTAAAAATGCCACATGATAAATAATAGTGTAAAGACAAAGTTACAAAGAAATAAACTCCAAGAATCATATGTTTGGAAAGCACCGTTCTCAAGTGCAAAGAGATAAACTTTGTTATGCTCAAGGGTGGGTATGACTTGCGTTCCACCTTCGTTAAATTGTCCCTGAAATCATACTGGCCACCATGTTATCTAATGTTTACTACAAGGGATATTAAGGATAGCTTCCCATAACATTCCCGAATCTATTAGTTTCTAAATATTGGAATTTTTTTATGAAAAGAGGTAGTATCTACCTTTAGGTTGCTCATCCCCCTCCTAAGGAACCTACAATTATTTTGGCAACCACAACATATCTATATATAGTTTTGATGTTCCCATGGGCTTCTAATGAAAATGTTTTGATAATAAGATGAAAAACTAGGAACCACGCCAGAAGAATATGCATGTGGAATATAACTTATACAAAATAGCTCCAAAATTTTCATGAGAAGTGAAAAGTTTAAATCAAACTAAATTGCATACCTTTTGGTTTCGCACTCTAGGCCACATGGTCAATGTCGTAATGGCAATGCGAACAAGAGTTTTACTAAAAAATTTCACTTGCATTTATTCTCCAAATATGTTTAGAAGACAAATCCTTCCAAGCTATGTTTCAGGATTCCATTCACCTTCCTGACTAGGCATACAATTTGGTCCCCTATCAACATCAGGTGGCATTAAATATGTACCACTCCACCTTGCTAGAAACCATACCACTGCCTGCACAGAAATGTTGAATTGTATGAAATATATGCCTATTCCTTCACCTTGTAAGAAGCAATATGCCCATTTGATAATTTATAATTTTTTATTATATACAGATTATCAGCATGGAATGAGGTAATTTTTTGTCTTCCCATCTTCTTACGACAAAATATGATAAGGATTTTGATGATCAAAGTTTAAATCCTGGTGAATGGGTAAGTTGAAGTGTGTTATATATAGTTTTCTATAGGGTTTAAGAAGAAGTTGCATTAAATGAGTTCTATGACATATCCTGAGCCCTAATTTTCCAGTCATTGTTCATTCCCAGATCTTTGAGAAGCTAATCGACCTTATTGAAAGAAAAATTAATAATCATATGCCCAGGGAAGTTACCATGGCCAAGGAGAGTATTGATGATATCAAAGAGACCATATCTAGAGAGGTGAGTAGGAATTGCAATAGATGTGGAGTGAACTCTCAGGGGGGCTGCAAATTCGTTATGAATTGAACCTGCACCTTCCTTGTCTCCTCCTCCGTCTACTTCTTGTTTTCGTACTCTAGGGTATTTTATCAAACCCCTTCGAAGGGCCTCTAAATATAAAACCCCTTTGAAATATAAAACCATTTCAAAAAAATCTAAAACCGTTTCAATAGCCCACAGTCTCAAATAAATTCTCCAAAAATGATGCCAAAAGAGAAACCCAAGTGGAGTCTTCCACGTATATACTTGCAAATTACCAATAGCCTAGGAGCCTCAGAATTCAATTTAGACTATGGAAAAGTCTATATCTACAAATTACTAGGAGTATAGAAGCAATATTTCAAATTAGACTAAACAAAATTTGGAAAATAGAAAAGAGATTTAAATGAATTTTATTATTTTTCTATGAAAAAATGTGAATAGGTTTAAGTAAAGTTTTGAAAAAAATATTATCAATTTCAATATTTTTTGGGTTACTATTTTAAATAATTGTTCCTTGGTAGGATGTGATTTGATTTTTTTAAAATTAATAAATATGAATGATTTTCTCTATCTTGAAAAAAAAGGAAAAACTTCAATAACAAACTAAATTGGTTTGTTAGAAATTTGATAAATAACTCAACAACATATCCATTCATGTTAAGATTTTGCTTTAGATTCATCCACAATATTATTGGATCCCTTGAACAATAGATCCATATAATTAATTTCTCAATGTTCCAATAGAATGCAAGAAATAAACAAAATTTTAGCATAGATTCCTTAAACAAGAAGAATACGGTGCTTAGAGTTTTGAGGGGGTAATTGTCACCTCAAAATTTTGTCAAGTTCTTTGTAAGGATGGAGTTAGGCATCCAACTAGTGGGCTACTCCAAAGAAACACTGTTGAAAGTCTAAATCTTTGTAGCTAATTTGAAGGTTAGGTCTAGTTTTTTCTCTGACAAAAGCAATGTTGTAACTCCTATGAGGTATGTGAACTCATGTGTTCATAGTGGAGTGGAGATACGCTCCACCTTTGATTAACTCCCTGTTAATGGATCCTCTATGGGTTTGGGCCTTCAATTTGAATATGACACAAAGACAACATTTAATCGTGCCTCATATCATGAGCTAGCAATATCTATGCAATAGGCAGGGAATGGATATATCCAATAGAGAAAATCCCTCCTAGTCTTCCTCTTAGCCTATTCAAAAGAAGGGATGAAAGCGAAAGGAAAGTTGTTCTTTATTTGTTGGAGATATAAAATGACATGTTGATATCAAACATATAAGAATTCCTATCATGAAAAAGGCATGTATTTGTGTGGTAGAGAAGTCCATTGGTCAAGGGATGGGGTTTGATTCCTAGCCTACCTAGTCCTCAACATGGTATCAAAGCTATATGTTGAGGTTAATTAATAGTGTCTAGGATGCTTGGGAAAAAATATATCTTGAGGGGGAATGTTAGAGGTGGAAATCCATACCTTAATATCATACTAGTAAGGGAACAAGGTGCTCATCACAAAACATATAAGTGGCCTAGTGACAAAGTAGCCTGCTAACCAATGGCTTGGGTTTGATTCTAGCCTATCCAATTCTAAACATGGAATGGAAGAAAAATGTTGAGGTCGATCAGTGGAAGATAGGATATCTATGTCAAAATGTGGTTTGATGGGTGGGGGATATTGGAGGTAGAAATCCACACCTTCACATCAAACTAGCAAGGCTACCATCATGAAAGGGGAATGTAGGTCAATGGTAGAGCATCCTACATGGTATGAGATCTATATGTTAAAGTTAATAGAAAATATCTAGGAGACATTAGCTAAAATGTGGCTTGAGGGGAGGGTGTTGGATGTAGAAATCCACAACCTGATCTCAAACTTGTAAGGACACCCATCATGAAAAGGGGATGTGACTTGGTGGTAGAGTAGCACACTAGCCAGAGAAGGTCCTATGTTTAAGTCTTAGTTGGCTCAAATTTCAACATGGTATTATAGATAGAGGTAAAGAAACTCACTAGCTAGAGCAAGTCCTATGTTCGATTCTTAGTCGGTCTAAATGTCAACATACTATGACAACTAGAGGTTGAGGTTGATTGGTGGTGGCTAGTAGGTCTATGCCAAAGTGTGACATCAAGGGGGTTTTGGGGATAGAAATCCACACCTTGGTATCAAAGTGGTATGGATGCCCATCATGAAAGAGAATGTATCTTAGAATCCTAGGTTTGGTTTCTATCCTCTCCAAGTTTCAACACTTTGCAAACTTAACACTACTATCTACAATTTCAATTCTAAATATTCTCAGTACAATGAATGTTCTAGTTGTTAGAAGTTGGAATTATTTTATTACATTTGAGGCACTTGTAGTTATCTACACAATCTCATGAGCAATTCATGAAGAGGGTTTCGAGGGTTAGGGTTGGTAGGAATGAATAGAAAATCCATATTGTATTATCTACCTTATTGGAAGGATCTATTAATATGTCGTATATTAGATCCTATGCACATATTCAAAAATGTCATCACCATTTGGATCCATGTCATGTTGTTACAATCACTCAAATGCCATTAAGGTCACTAAAATTTCGTCAACGACAACTAAATGTCATTAGATCTATTTATGTAATATTAATATGTTTCTCATATGTCATTATGAACATTTAAGTGCCATTAGGATCAGTCAGTATCCAGAATTATTATGACATGCATCATCGTCGTGGACATCAAATTCATCATCATCATCATCATCAATGCCATATGGTCCATTAACATCATCTTGATCATCATCCTCATTATCATCATCATCAACATCATTAAGTACATCATCAACAAAATCATCGGTGTCATTGTCATTATGGTGACTCATATGCCATTAGTGTTCTTAATCACTCATCACCATTAGGATTCATGTCATGTAATTGTTAAGGTTATTTATATGTCATTATAGTGATTTTGATGATAATAGCGTCATTTAGATGTCGTTGCAGACATTTAGGTTCCATTAGAATAAATTAGGATCAAAAAGTGCTACCACATACATAATCATCGTTGACAGCGACATCCTCATCATCATCATACAATAAATCAACATCATTGTCGTCATAGTCATCATCAATATAATTGTGATAATAATGAGCAAGGAACCCTAATACCTCACAAGAATGGACGATTATTGTAATGCATCATCGTCATGTTGTTAGGGCCAATCAGATGCATGCCATTAGGGTCTATCAAATGTTGTTGGGACACTCAAATTCCATTAGAGAAATTTAGGTGAAATTAAGGTAATTTACCCCTCATTAGGATTAATCAAGATCCAAAAGTGCCATGATCATGATCATTTAGGTGCCACTATGATAAATCAAGATTCAAAAGTACTATCACATGAATCATGATCATTGACATTGACATTGATATATCTCACGTTATGTCAAATGTTTTCTGAACACAATTCCTAGCTCTAAATCTAGTGCAATTCCTAGCGAAGTTCCTTCCGAAATTTCTGGCATTATTCCTGGTGCTATACCTGACTCTATACCTGGCGCTATGTTGGATGTTTCATAGGCACAATTCCTGGATCTATACTTGGCGCTATGTTGGGTGTTTTTACTGCTACTATGATAAATCAAGATACAAATGTAATATCACATGGATCATGATCATTGACATTGGCATTGATATATCTGACGTTATGTCAGATGTTTCCCGAACACAATTCCTAGCTATAAACCTAGTGCAATTTTTAACACAATTCCTTTAGAAATTTCTGGAATTATTCCAGGTGATATACCTGAGTCTATACCTGACACTATGTTGCATGTTTTCTAGGTGTAATTCCTGGATCTATACTTGGCGCTATGTTGGATGCTTTTCTTGTCGAAATTCATGGCGCAATCCCTGTTGATCCCAGTTTTGTCACTATTCTCAGCTTGTAATTTACTCTTTTGCATCTATTTTGTCACCTTTTTGACATATCTCTTGTCATGCATCTTATCATTCAGCCCCATGTATGAATGCATTTGGAATTTATGCAAGTCTTGATTTATTTTTATTATTTCGTGATTTTACTAAGCAATTTTGTTATATTTGGAAATATGTATGATATATGAATTTGTTTTGCAGATCATAGTTATGAAACAAGCCAACATTGGACATGCATTCATGCTAGATATTCACATAGCATATCCAACTTTCCATTCAGCCTCCCGATCAGGCCGTGCGCTGTTAGGTGGCATATTCCCAAGTGATTAAAGCGCAAAATAGTCTTCAGTTTTTCTATTGTCCACATGTTTGATGTTATGATGGTCCTTGCTCTAAGAAGGCTCTCCATCCTGCTTTCTCCATTCGACACCAAAATCCAAGTCCATGTCAATGAGAATCTATACGCCACAGTACGTGCAAGGAGAACCGACGTGCAAGAGAGTAGGAGGAGGATTGTGAGTTGTCATATGGTTGTTTGTTCGCCATAAAGGTCAACTATTTTAGGAGTAGTTGACCACTGAAAGGGTCGACCCGCTCATCCTTGTAAACATTATATATAGTCTCCTCTAAGCGAGAGCACAGTTAGTTAGCTAGTTTGTATATCTGTCAGTCGAAATTAGAGAAGAAGCTCTATAAAACTATGTTTTGAATGTTAATATAAGTTCTATTTTCGTTGTGTATACGTGTTATTGTTCTTAGGAGTGATTGATTGAAACACCACCATGATTGCTGAGAGGGCCCCTCAACAACCAGTGGTTTCCATTACTGTGTATGTTCTTGTTATCTCCTTTCTCACAGATAAGTAGTTTCTGTTTCTATTTTATTTATGGAAATTGGTTTCCTGTTAGATGATATTGTTCATTTCCTTTTTTCCTGTAGCATATGTTTTATTATGAGTAATGTTGTGTTGTTAGTATAATTTCTATTTTTTGAACTAAAGTAACCAGTCGCGCGCGTATTTTATTTCTAGTTTTCTTTTCAGTTCTCCTTCCAGTTTCCCTTTCAGCTTAATATCAAATGTCATATTTGCAATTAGATTGAATTTAGTTAATTTAGTATCTTAGGTTTAGTTTGTAATCAGAATTAATTCTATTAATTCTTATTTAGCTATAGATTAGTTTCAATTATATTCCAGTTTGTTTCATTTCATAATAAGGAATAGTCTCTTTACAACCATAGACTAGTACCAGTAATATCTTTGTTATTTCAATTATTAACTAGGTTCAATTATTGTCATTTATGAATCCCATTCTCATATGCACAAAATCAACTGATATTTAGATCATCTAGGCCATTTATTTCCTCATTTTCATTGTTTTCTTCATAGGGACCGTCCGTTCAGACTGTCATTCAACCTTTCGTCCATCATTTAATATTTCTCATTCTGTTTTAAACCTGTTTAAAGTTCTGTTTCTTGAGATTTTGAATTGTGTTTTGTTTTGTAATTAGACAATGGTTATATCTATAATTAGGACCTTAGTCTAGATCATTTATATTATCTGTCAAGTTCCATCCCTATCTTTCACCTCCATTTACCTTAGTATGTTTTAAATTGTGATTTCTTCTAACTCTTTTGTTTCTAATTTCTTCATTCACTATTGTTGTAACGTTTGGTAATTGTATTTCTAGTTTAGTTTAATTTATCATAGCATAGGATCTGTTTCCTTCATTGTGTGGTTACTAAAAAGATTCGTAGAATAGGATTTAGAGGATTTTCCTTTATTAAGTTTTATACTTGTTTCTAAATCATATTTTCCTCACACGTGTTTCATATAAGAGTAGTATACCTTCAACTTTCAAGTAATTGCTAAAAGAGTTTTGTTTCTTAATTAATAGATTAGTTGTTCACAATATCTTTTTTCCGTTAAAGTCATTTGCTTATGGAATAAACGACAATGTTTACTATCACCTGTAATTGGACACTACTTAGTTTACATTTCTTTGTAGAGGTTAAATTAGATCTAATTCGATTCAGTTTCTTTATTCCTTTCGAAATCCATTTTGATACGCCTCCTTCTCCAGTACCAATAACCATGAATGCATATCCTTAGAACAATCAAGGAGAGTGGATCTAGATAAATTGGTTCAATCATTGTATATCTGTCAAACCGCATGTATAGTTTAGTTATTGGGTTTCTTAGATTAATTAAATAATCATCATATTGTATCAAATAACATAATCTTTTGTAAGAGTTCTAAATCTATTCTAAACCTTTCTAATTCACAGATTAAGAAGCAGGATAGTTAATTAATAAATAATTTGTACATTATAAAGGAGTAGTTTACTTTCTTAGAATAGTGTTATTTATAAAATACATAGTTTATGGTTGATAGAGTAGAGTAGTATAGCTCGATACTTCTCTAATCTAGTAAACTTGTCCCAGCCTGATTACCTTAGTAGTTGAATTTCTAGAGTTTGACTCGATTTTTCATTTTGAAAGATCTCTCAATCTTTTCATCATTAAAATATTTCCACGACATTTTAGGAACCCTTCTACATTCGCATATATTTTGTATCAGCTCTAAGATTACAAACCTCGGTCGATAATTGAATATTTGTTGAATTAATTAAGACAATATAACACCTAACAATTCATATCGCTAACCCTAAATTAATACATGGTGCTATGTTATTCAGGACTTTTTTTGGAGGCTATTCTTGGTGTTATATGGGATGCTTTTGTGGACGCTAATTGGGACATTAATTGGGATTCTAATTAGGATGATAATTGTAATGTTAATTGGGACATTAATTGGGATGCTAATTAGTGTCCAAAATATCGCCAACTTTAAAAAGGGACGATAATTGGAAAGCTAATTGGGATAGTAATTGGGACATTAATTGGGATGCTAATTAGCATCCAAAATAGCACCAACTTTTAAAATGGGATGCTAAATGGGATGCTAATTGGGATGCTAATTAGCATCTAAAATAGTGCCAACTTTTAAAAAGGGATGCTAATTGGGATGCTAATTGGGGCGCTATTTGGAACTCTAATTGGGATACTAATTGGGACGATAATTGGGACTCTAATTGGGATGCGAATTAGCATCCAAAATATCAACAAATTTTAAAAAGGGATGCAAAAGACGCCATCTCGTGGAAAAGTGTCCACTTTGTCCAAAAAAATGATGAAAAATACACTAAAAGTGATAGTGGACGCTAAAAAGTAAGTTAAAAGAGACGCTAATCACATGGTTTTGCTGTAGTGATTGGACTAGGATTGAATCTGAGAATGCAAGAGATGACGCATTAGTGGATTTTTCTCTTGTGGTTCAACGAACAGGCTCGAGGGTTCTGGAGCAAGTAAATTAGCTGCTCTAGGAGTTGGTTGGCAGGAACAACTATTCCATTTTTGTTTTTCCAATAGTGGTGCCGGGTTTCTTGTCTTATTTCATAACTGATTAGAACTAGTTATAGCAGAATGTTTATCTTAACTTTGAAATGTAGTTATTTTCATTTAAGCATAAATGTATAATGCATATGTGCAGGATGATGATCTAATATGTTTTCAAAACTAGATTTTCTCTTCTATTATTATATTCATGCCTGTAAATATCATATTTAGTTCTGAATCTGTCACTAAATCATTTAGAGAATGATCAAGTATCAAGTATGACAGTTTCCATGAAACAAAAGGGCCAAAGAAAAAATTCCCAAGACAATTCCATGGACAAAGATCACTTGTTTCTTAGTTACAACAAATACAATGAAACCTCAGAAATATGACACTGTCACATAAGATCGAGTGTCTTCCTGAGTATAAAGTAATACCCACACTATTACATAAGAACATGTGTTAGGACAAATAAAAAGTGATGCCAAAATTACCACACAAGAACCAGTGTTAAGTCAAGAAGAAGACAATGCCAACATCGTCACACAAGAATTGAATATTAAAGAAATTGTAAAATGTGTCAATATAAATGTATGAAGTGATGCCAACATTACCAAAAGAAGACAATGGCAACATTATCACACAACACTTGAATATTGAAGAAATTGTGAAATTTGTTAATATAAATGTATGAAGTGATGCCAACATTACCACACACGAACTAGTGTTGAGTCAAGAAGAAGACAATGCCAACATTCTCATACAAGAATTCAATATTGAAGAAATTGTGAAATGTGTTAAAATATAAATGTATGAAGACCTAATAGGTTTTATTTATTTATTTTTACTTAATGATATAATAACAGTATATATTTAATATAAAATAAATAAAAACTAATTTATAAATTTTTATAACATAAAAATGATACTGTAAAAATTAACATAAAAAAATATAAAATTAATGGAAAAAAATTAATATAAAACAATTTTGCAATTCACCACATGTTAATATACCTTTAATACCTAATTTAATACCTTTTCTAATTTAAAGTCAAATAATTTTGAGTTAATTTTATTATCTCGCCAACCTTTAATCTATAATCACCACTAAAAGTTTCAACTAAACAAAATGAAAAACAGTGAATGTTAATTACATACAATTATTAAATGTAGTTGTTTAGTGTATCAAATGCATCATGTGGAAAGTCGAGCGTTGATGGTGTATTGGCGTACATTGTCCACAAAAAGTTTAGGTTGATACACTGGAAATTAGATATAATGTTCAGGTATATAAAATATTAAATTTATATAAAGCAGTCAACTTCTTTTCTAAGATGGGAGGGTTAAAATTTTTATAATGGATGTTTATTTTTTTAATTGTGATAAATAGTAAGAAAAAAATCTTAAAATTATGGAGATTAAATTTTTATAAGAGATCAGTTTTTTATTCTTACAAAGAGTAAGAAAAAATATTAAAAAATTAGTAAATATTTTTTTTAAATTATTTATTCATTTTTAAAATTTAAGTAAAATATTTTAAAAATTTTAATTTCAAAAATAAAATTTTAGTTATTATTAATAATTAAAATTATAATGTAGAGTTTTGTTAGCTCATTTGGTTAAAGAATGAGAATATATTTTTAATTTTATTAAAACATATTATTTAAAAACAATCATTTATATTTTTTATAATTAATCATATTAATTAAAATATTAATTTATACATTGATAAAAAAAACATTAATTATATTAATTAAAATATTAGTTGATATCTTCATAAGAAAACATATAAAATGAGGATCTTATTTTTCTCTAATTTGTGGGTTTATGGTGCAATCAAGGGTTGAAATTTGGTGTTTTATCTTGAATATCAATAACTTTTTATATAACATTTATTTTCATTAACATTTATAACTAGCCTAGATTCAAATCCTAGGCTTTATCAAGCACCAAGAGGGATCAAATCTACGGAGGTGCAAACCTCCTTGACTGCAATACTTGAGGAGAGGTTTGCACCTCGAGAGATTTGATCTCTCTCGGCGCTTGATAGAGCCTAAGATTTGGATCTAGGCTGGTTTCAATCGTGGGTGGTGACACAAAATTGGAGGGAAAACGCAAGAAGCTGCTACCCAATTATGATGCAATGGGAGCGCACGAGCAGAAAAAAACAAGAATGCTCACGCACCCTTAGACATATGCACGCGCTCCAGCTTCGGCAGTGACGAACCTCCACGCCAGATTGCGAGAGTGGAAAATAGGAGCGTGCATGCGCCCCTAATGATGTGCACATGTGTAAGTGTGTGCATGCGTGTAAGTGGGGGCACGCGTGTTTTGTTCGTTTGCATATAGGGACGCCTGTGCGTCCCTGTGTTTAAAAAAAAAATAGTCAACAATTTTGTTAGTTCATAACCCACCCGTGAGTGCGCAAGGAGGTGAAAATGATGTCCAATGAGGCAAAAACGCCACCCACAAATCCCAAAGGAAGTGTCCAAGCATCCTAAAACGACACCCACAACGTTGGAGTAAGGTAGATGGAGTAGTATTTGCATTTTTTTTGTTTATTTCAATGCTTTTTTTTTTTTTTCAAATAAAATACAAAATTTTAAAAAATTGCAAATGAATTGAAATGGGAAAAATTTGATATTGTAGATACAAATTACCTAAAAATAATGACAAATACCAATGAACCATCCCAACAAAGGAGTGAAACAAACCAATCAGAGGACCCAAACCCTTAATTAAATGAAGAAAACCCTGAAAGATGAATTACATGAGGATTTAAACCAATTAAGAATATTGAGTGATGAACTGAAGAACACCAGGGAACCCTCTCGGGTTTCCCTCGCCACATCACTACAAAAAATAATAGAGTCTATCAACATGGCCCATAGTGAGATAACCAATTTGAGCCAATATAGGGATAGAATGAGAGAACATTATATTATGGCACTGGTATGTCCAAAGAGGATATAAAAAACATGAATACCACAAAATCCCAACTGTGGAGCAAATTTACAGATCTGAGAACGGGACAACCTCCAGATGTGAGGAAGAGGCAAGTTTGCATGGACTAGTGTAATTACCAGCCATGGAGAGAAAACTGGAGGAAGAGACGGTTCATGGCTTTTGACAAGCCTCCATGCAACAATGTCGAGGTCCCATAGTATTTTCTCAGGAAACTATGGGATGAGTTTTTGTTAGGGTTCCATGTGAACTACTTCGACATCACCGAGTTCCAGGGCATCGGTTTTGGCTAAGCCCAAGATTGACCTCATGCCCACCGGAACCCACTCAAAGGACCTCTTACACCTAGGCGAGAGACAAACCTACTTCCTCAAACCCTTGGGTTAGGTAGCGGGATAGATGAGATCCATGAGTCTATTAGACGTGCCACACAACACCTTCTGAGGCATACCACATTTGTGGCTATGTCCTCACAGAGCAAGCAGGACCACCCTGAGAGACACACTTTTGCACGGTCTACTAGTGGTGGGTGAGGGAGAGCAGCTACAGGTGGTAGCGAGGATGATCCATCCATATCAACGGGACCAGTGCCACATTGTTGTTCTCTTTGTGGGCATCCATGCCATGTTCCCACGCAGGAGCATGCCATAGAGAGCTACCTATACCAGGTTAGTTATTGTTTTATGTAATGTTCAAGTATTGGTTATACGTTATGCAATCTCATAATTTCTAATAAATTTAACTTAGAATCAGATCTTGATGACTTGATTTTTTTTAATGTACAACTATTCATTGTTGAGTCTCCAACACCCAGGTGGGAGGACGTTGGTTCCTTCAACCTAGATGGAGCCATGGCAACTGCAGAGGACATCGCGACACCATACACACAGGTATTTTTCTTTCAGTAATTAAATTTAATGTAGTTAATATTTAGCAATTGAATCTAAATATTTTTTTGCAAATGTACAGGTGTCCGCAGGAATGAGTGACCAACCATCCCCGTCGATGATCAGCAGATCCCCTTGTGAGCAGGCATCTTGTAATAAAGTATAAATTTAATTTCAGTTTTGATGGCTTAGATTTGTATAGTTATATTATTTATGTACTAATATATGAGGCAATGAATATGAATGTAGGTTTGAGTACATAGGCAGGTCGATGTCACTATCTCTCCATCGACTGCGTTTTTCCCACCATATATGCTAGGTGTAGCCCCTGGAATACATGTCCCTTTCCTTGTATCCCTCCCCACCCCCTTCCATCCATCCCTTGCCTCCCATCCAACATGACACTTCCATCTAGCTCCCCCTTCTTCTTTACAGCCTTCACTCACCCCCCCTCCCTCCCCCAACCCACCCATCTACCCCCTCCCTTGTAATTTTCCATGTTTCCACCCTCCCCCCTTCAACCACGATACACCATCCATCCACATTCACCCATTCTATACCTTAGCCCCCTCCCCCATATTACCCCACCACTCTCGTTTCCTCTTCCAATGTGGCCCATTCCATTGTACATCTAGTTGGGGTTTATCATCGTACATCACCACTTCTCCCACTCCAGTCCATGCCCTCTCTCATCGTGCCCCAATGTTTTGTATCCAACGTCGATGTGGCTACATCCTACGCTATGCCATCCACTCTAGCATCAGAGCAGATTATCCAGCCCATTGCTCTACCTGCCACCCCTAAGGACTAGCTAACTACTCCACCTACCACCCGTGAGGACCCGCCAATTGCTCCACCTGCCAACCCCCAAGACCATCTTATTGTGTTCATGGTGAGATTGTTTAGTTTATGAAAATATCGTGCAATATTAATGAAAATTAACATAGGCAACAAAATTGTATGAGTTATCTTATTGTTTAAATGTTGCAGGGTGGCATTGCCGATAGACTTGGATCATGGAGGAGGGTAGCCCACTCACCACTTACGGTCTCGTATGAGGTGAGCTATTTAATATTTGAAAACGTAATTTTGATTTTAAATTTTGCTTTATACTTGTATAATTGCATGTAGGAGTTGACATTTGATTGTTGTCATTTCAGAGCCCAAGGGGAGGTGGTCGAAGTGGCCAAAAGAACCGATCTTCCTCTAGCTCGAAGAAGAGGAAGATCAATTTTGAAGGTGCACCTTGGAGCTCCGAGGGTGGGCGGGAGGATTGAGAGACCCTCCTATGTCGAGTTGCCATATTTTGTATACAACACGACTTGCCATATTTTGTATACGGCACAAGTTGGGATTGTATAGATATTGCGAATGATGTTCCATTTTTCATTACTATTGTATATGCTTGGAAATTTGTGTATATCAATATTTCATTTTGCACTTCTTTATATTACTTTGTCTTTTATTACAGATTTGCATACATTATGTCAAATGTAGTAGTAGTTTATAATTGATGCACTTGCAATACTTATTGTTGACGAAGCAATAAAGTCTGTATGTTCACAATAAAATGCATACAAAATTTAAAACTCTGGGTTAGTTAACAAAAAAATACACAACTACATAAACGTGTACAATAACAATGATAATTTTAAATACCAAATACCTGATATTGTAAATCATAGTGCAAATAATTTTTCAATCTAGCAAATTTCTCCATGAAGTATTCTTCTTGCTACCAAATAATTGTTTTGAGATATTTTTCTAGTTTTCCAAGCCTCCCTTCACCCCTCAGCCCTTCGATTTGTTGTCTCGGTTTGTCAAACCTAGATTTGGCCTTGTTATTTCATATCTAAACCCTAAGGACCTAGACCTAACTAAACACCTAACCTAAAACCCTAGATTTCTACCCTTCCAAACCCTTCATCCCTTCTCCATCTCCTAACCTACTCGCTTACCTTCCACATGTCCTCTCTTATTTCCTAACCCTAAGCTTGGAATCTCATACTCCTATTCTCAACTTATAATATCATACCTAAGCTCTCTAAAAATCTAGCTACAAACAAATCCTAGATAAGAATCAATTCTAACTAAAGTTGGTCATTCATTCCAAAAAGAATCATTACAACAAGCACACCAAGTAACCTTAGGGTTTCTCAAATGCCACAATCCCTAGCATAACCTAGGATTTATAATCAATGAGGAAACCCTAACCCAAATGGTGTTTTGGGGTTAGCATGCATAACCTAGGGTTTAGAATCAATGATGAAACCCTAAACCTATGAGAGAAACCCTAACACCAACCCTACCTAACCATCTCTTGTGGCCTCTTATAAAGTACCATTTTGTTTGTATATGAGCATGCTTAGGATTGTAGTCATATGTCACATATTCTTTATAGACTAATCAAATGAAATAATTCAAAGCTTAAGCATGGATTACTTCACATAAGATAGAGTTAGAGCTTCATGAGCACTCCTTTTATAAACCATAGTGAAATAAGTACAGCATATCTCATCTTCCACAACTCATACATTAAAAAATCATGAGAGTAAGAGGCTCTATAATAGGCTTATGCATAGAGTTGATAAGAATATATTAACATGCAATAGATGAAGTGATGAATGAAAGGATGGGAAATGAATGTGTAGAGAGTATCAACCCTAGATTTAGACCATAGCTACCATGCAAGCATCATAGTGAAAAGAAGATAAAAATTTATTACATGTGTTTTGGACTTACCTTGTCCATATCAATAGGCCTTCTACTCCATTTTCTAACCTTTACCAACATTAGGACTGTCTATAAAAATAGACTATAATACTACCTATTAGGCAGCCATAAGACACACCTAAACCATTCTATTCTAGCCTAACCCTTTCTAAGACCCTTTCCCTAGAATCCTACCTTTCCCTCTCTCTAAAGCAAGGCGTATTCCTTTCATTTCCACACTACTTAGACCCCCATGGCTCTCCCTATATCTTTGACTGTAATATCCATTTTCGACAGCCCTAGAACACCACTAACTCATCCTAAGATACCCTAACTTCTCCCTTAGCGATAGCCCTAACCTCCTATCATGTTAAGACCCTAACGCAAGGCTGACTTCGTCACTTCCTTGCCTTCCTATCTTACCCACTCACTAACATCTCACCTCAAATTTGTCCAAAACCCAATTTAAAGTGGCACAAAGGCACCCTAAAGGGACTGTATCTAAACAATCATTCCTAGCCATAGTTAAACAAGTTTGACAGTGGTATATAAACATCCATAACTTGGAAAAATATAAGAAAAGGCCTTGAATTGCTTGCAAGTCATTATGTCATCAAAAGCCAAGTGAATATACTTGTTATCATTCCTACTTGACTGAAAATTACATCTTGGACTGTCATAAGACATTTTACTCGACTGGAAATTTGATTTGGTTTAAGAGTCCCATTGGCTTGGAAACTTGGCACTTGTAAAATTATTTATCACTGATGTTTACTTAAAAGATTGTACCTTTGTCTTTACAAGCTAAAAAGTGAAATATGGGACTGTCATAATGCTAAATGCTTGGTTGGAAATACTTTTGTTTTGATAGTACCTTTCACTAATTCGAAGTGCCATTTCAACTCTTGTGTATCATTAGTACTTGCATTTGGAATTGTACGCTCATTTTGGCAAGATGGAAATTAGTGTTTTGGACTGTCATAATCATTTTGACTTGGTTGGAAATCATTCTTAATTTGACAAACCTATCTTCATGAAAAGTGGATTGATTGGGGTCTATGTCAATTTATGTCGGTTGAAAAATATGTTGACTTCATACGATATGATGATAATGTCCCATCAACACCACTAACATGCTTCAACCACATGCATAATTGAAAGGAAAATTACATCCAATGTAGTTCATGGAACCCTAGTTATGTTGTAGTGTAGGTATATATCTTCTAGGTATATGGTTCTACTAGTTTCTAGTTAAGTGAGACTAACAAATATAATGATATAAATATAATGAGTTCATAAACCCTAGCTTATAGTTCTATGTCTAAATATGTGAACCCTAGCTTTTAATTTTGTGGTTTCTAGTTCAAGAAACCCTAACTTTCTTGACATTTGTTCTTATAGATTATGTATATGGTCTAGGTATTTGTAATCCTTATTTTCTAGGAATGTGCTTTGTAGTTCATGAAACCCTGGTTTTTTTTATATTTATGCATGTAGCTTAGGTAGGTGGTTTAATTATTTCTACATAAGTGAGACCAACGGAGCACATGATCTCTATGTATGTGAATTTCTACTTTATAAAATGTAAAGCCCCTACCAGGTCTCTCTTATGATTTATTTACAATCAAGAATTTAACTATATATATATATATATATACATATACAGTTTTGATAATCAAAATGCTGTTTGATCTATTCTAACAATTTACTGTTTTCACAACATATAAACCTTTAATATTCAAATAAACAGAATTGCCATATAACTGCGGAAAAATACCTGTAGATAGCTAGTAGCTCCACCGTTGTTGATGTCCTTGCTTGCCGTTTCTCCTTGCCTTCTCCCTGCAGCCAAAGTCCTTCCCAATCTTTCGGAAACTCAACCAGCCCAACTAGTTTTGCCACCCTGCCAACTGGCGAGGTCTCGCCGACCACCCAGCTCCAAATGTACCCCTTTGGACCCCCGAGCCCAAACCGAGTACAAGGCCCCCAACTGTTGTATCCCGTCAAAATATCCAACAAGAAACCCTTCTTTGCAGCTTTCTCTCCCAAACTTCTCCAAAAAACTAAGCATGAGAATCCCCTTTCTCCTCCCTCATTTCTCCCTTTTATCTCCATTTTCTCCAACCTCCCCCATTACTACCCCTATCTTTATCATCAATTCTATCCAACCCCCATCCACCTTCCATCTTCTATTTGAGCCCTCAATTTGGACTTGGGTTAATTTGAATTAATTTAAGTTGACTTGGACAAATTTAAATATTAAATTAATTTTGCAAGGTGTTGGTTGGTCACTTCCCAACCATATCTTTTAATTCAATTGACTTTAATCCTTTTATTTAATATTTATTTATTTTATTCAAATTAATTTTAATTAATCTTAATGATCATTAATGGAAATATTTACCACCTTCATTAGTCAAACCTCAATTATAGTTAAACTTAATTAACATAACTCATAATTAATTAGCACTTATAAACAAGTTATTATTAGCCTTAGTAGGACTAACTAATCGACATTCACACTCAATTGACAATTATTTTAATAATAATATTATTAAGAGACTTTAATCATTATGAACATTTTTTTTTTTAGAACTTACAATCAAGTTAATAGCAGTCTTATCAACACTAATTAACCCTAATCATCATTATTACTTTAATCGACATCATTTACATTGATCAACAATAGTTAATTACTAAGGACAGTAATTAATATTTAGCGACATTAATTGACATTATTACTCAACAACATTTCATGCAATTTACCATATGTAGGCGAGTTATGTAAGCGTAGCTACTGCTTACATTCCTCGCGTAAGTACACTAAAAGTAATAATTCACATACATCAATCTTAACCAAGGAACTTTATTATTTACCGACATATGTTTTAGTATAGTTTACTAGTTATGATCCATTAGTTTACTGAAATCCATGTTACGACAATTCATACATCACTGATTTACGACACATACTCATCAAGGGTTTTACACACCTACAGTTAGATCTTGTTTTCACCCCTACTTCACGCTATATCTATCTACCTACCTACATCATTACTAACTTCCACATCCTATCCTGTCCTCTGCTGGACTACCCTGGAATGTCAAGCCATGACCGGTTCCAGCTAGAACCCGTAAGCGGAAGTGTCGACTACATCGACCAAGCTTCCCCAGCAGGCAACCACCAGTCATCTTCACACACCTTGGGGAGCGCGCCGTAGCACAGCCCTCCCATGACTCTGGGTTTCGGGGATAAACGGTGGGTAAAGCCTCCACCCCCCTAATGGAACAAGGGACTATGTCTACTCGACATAACAACGG
>LPNX010261652.1:114704-153731 GCA_001517045.1 Pseudotsuga menziesii | reverse complement strand
AAATATGCATTTTAGAAGCCATAAATTTCTAGGATAAGGGTTTTAGCGCCACAAATTTTTATCATGTTTAACTTTTGACATTGAAAACAAGTTATGGCACATGAATGGGGAGTTTTGATCCCTCCTTCCAACTAGTGCATGTGGATTAAAGATAGAAGAGGTCTGAGAGAGGAAAGAACATGCTACACATGAGCTTTTGCTGTAGAGGCATGCTTATACATCGACACTACATACGAATGAATATTGTGTGCATGTTTGTCTTCGTTTCTTGAATGAAACTATTATTATGTTCGGTGAGAGGTAGATGGAGAGACGAGATCGGCTCCAAGATCTCATGGTGAAGTTTGATGAGGAGTGACAACTGGAGAATCCCATTAAGGTTCAAGAAGAAGAAGAAGTTGTCAATGTTGATGTTGAAGAGATTCAAGAAATGGAAGGGACTCATATTTATCCTCTTAGACCGAAGGCTCTCACGGCTGCTACAAGATTGGGATGCAATTATAAAATTCTCACTCCCTTGGGAAAGCTTGAGGCAGAGAGCTAGGAGAAAGAGAGTGGATCAGGATGAGGACAAGGATGAAGTGTTGAATTGCAATTTGCATAATACAATGCAGATTACTATGGATTGTAGAGAAATTGGATACGATAGAACTCTTTTTGGATGTGTGTTTTCCTCAGATGGGACTTTGCTACCAACAAGGTATGGATTTCTTACTTTTTGGGTTATAAATGTAGTCTATATCACATTAAATATCATTTTGTATGTATATAAAGAGTAAAGGTTATACGTAGAGTATATACATCTTTTATGAAAATAGTTGGGAGAAAGGAAAAGAGGTATAGAGTGAAGGAACCTACATCAACAAATCTAAATTCTGCACATAATTCTGATCCTGCATATGGCCCATGTGAGTATGGATTTCAACTAGTTTCTAGTTGAGGAAATAGTTTTTCCCTGAAGGACTTCGTTTTAATAGTTCGAAGTTCTACACAAAATTCTAATGCTAATGGAAATGCCTCTAGCCCGTGTGGGTCTAGCTCTTTTCTAGTTTTTCGTTCACAAATTGAGCATTCCCCATGTGGGTTTCCCCTTACTCATCTTGGGCTTCAGTAAGGCTAAATTTCTCAGCTAGAGGGCATAACATTGATGTTCCCACTGAAGGAAAATCAACAAGCGGTGCACCATCCACAACATTAAGAAGCCAAGAAAGAGAATCCATGGAAGTCCATGAGAAGCCTCATGGTGTGAGAGAAAGCAAAGTGATATCAGGTGGTGCAGGTCAAGGGGCAGAGGTATGTTCAAGAAAATCGTTGGAATATCCATCTGGGTGAGTAAGCTTACAACCCTCTCTTCTCGATAACAAAAAAAATGAAGGGTTGAGGGTTCCAATCCTATTGTGATGAATAAGGGTTTACAGAATAGTTAAAATGATCAGGGTTACAGAAGGAATCGAGAAGAAAATTTTTATATAATAAGAGGAGACAGAGAATTTAGTAGGGGAGGCTATTGCTATTAAAGAGATGAAAATTATAGGATATCATGGAACGAAGAATGTTGTGATAGAAGCAAAGGCAGAAGAGGAGGCAGAGGAAGATACGACTCTCAAAGAGGTGAAAGTGATTGAAATGATTCTGTGGCTCGATCATTATAAGGAATTTTCTTTGTTAAATAAACCTTTTTTCTTGGTTCATGTTTAATATTTGTGTTTTGTGATTCTCTGCTCTTTTTTTTTAATTCAACAAAAAATATTATTTTGGACAAGACTCTGAAATTTGGGATGTCTATGGAATCTAGTTTTGGTCATACGATGTAATCACTTTGTTACTAATGTATGTCAAAGACCAGTATAAATGGAACTGCAATTGTCTAAAAAGTAAGAATATTAAAATTATAATATTTTACAGAAGATGATTTCCAAATTGAAGAAAAATAAAATACAGGGTTTCACATTTTAGTCAAATCATTAGAGGAAATTTCAATTTAAAATGGGCCTTCCAAAAATAATACAAATTCCATGTCATCATGTATTAGCCAATCAAAATGTTGGAAAATTAAAAAAGGGAGCACCTCTTAAACAAATTTTTAGTATAAATTTGGGGATAGCTATCATAAAAAAACTACTTTTTTGTTCGTATTTTTGACATATCTCCCTGTGTTTTTACTCAAATTTCAATCGGGAGAACTCGTTGGATGTGGAATTAAATTCCGAATCTAATGAGTACCCACTCGACATACTTTTGATGGGCCTCTCTACCCAAAAAATAAGAAATACCTAAAAAATGTGATGATGACATCATCATCACATTTTTTTAGGTATTTCTTGTTTTTTGGGTAGCGCATCATCACATTTTTTAGGTATTTCTTATTTTTTGGGTAGCGAGGCCCGTCAAAAGTATGCCGAGTGGATACTCATTGGATGCAGAATTAAATTCTGCATCCAAAAAGATCTCCCAATTGAATTTTGAGTAAAAACACAGGGAGATATGTCGAAAATATGAACAAAAAAGTAGTTTTTTCTTTTCTTCCTCCAAAATTAATAAATATTATTTTATTAGTTTTCCTTAGGAGGCCCATTTTGAGTTGAAATTTTCTCTAACGGAGTGGATTTAGTTTATGTAACTTGTATTTGCACGTAATTGTTCACCATTTTCTTTGGTACCCTTAGTTAACTACCTTTTAAAGAGGATTGAACACGCGTAAGAAGTTGAACCTGACGTGCTCTTGTTGAATTTAGATGATCCAAGGTATGACTATATATTTTTTGTCTACAATATATGGGGTAGGTAAGCACTTCAAGCACATTACGTAAACAAGTATCATAAACAATTTTTGCACAAACTTGCATAATTTGTTTGAAGTGTTCCCAAGTGTTGATGTTGTCCTTGGCCTTTTGTTTGGTATTTTTTATGTCCTAATGAACAACAATAATGGTGTCTTTATTAGAAGTGGGTTATTGCAAGAACTGAGGAATTCTTTGGTTGGTCTTCAAAAGCAAGAGTTCGTTCTCATTCATGAGTTTCATAGGGTCTTCAATTGGTTGAGCAAGAATATGGCATGCATAGATCCCTTCCTTTTCCTACAGAATATTTTCATTGAGTTGTGTGTGATGAATATCCAAGGTCTATTGAAGAAATGCCTTATGTCCCTTGGTATTTTTCAAAAAATCATCAAATTATTCTAAATATTTTATTTTCAGTTTCAGCTTCCTTAATATATGTACGACAAATCACTTGAAATGTACTATAACAGGGTTAACATTCTCTAGAATAATTCTATGTTATTATAAAAATGACATGAAATGACTGAGGTAATCATGCTCCTCTTGTAAGTTGTAGATGCTCTTTACATTACTAAATCAAGCAAATATTGTTGACAAAGAATTGTCATTGTTGATTAAAGAGTCCATAATAATAGAAATTTGTATGATAGGATTGAGGCACTTGTATGATAGTTGTATGATAGGATTAAGGCTATGCGTATTCTTGAGTTGTAATTTCATTTTATTTGTGTTACATTTTCCATATATATTTTCCTTTTGCATTCATGTTGTTTGGTTGAAGCACATCTTCTCCATCTAGAATGTTTGATGGGATCAATGTTTGTGAACTAGAAAACATTTGGATTGAGTCAAGTATAATGGCATAGACTGGGAAATTAATTGCATGAGTTGACTAAGGATTGGAAATCATGTTTGACATGGTTTCCTTGAAATGCCGAAACTCTTGTCAAAAAGTTTGTGAGTTCTCGACACTTGTCTCAATTTGCCCAAACTAGGAAGTATAAATAAATTCATACAAAATCAAGAAACTTTTGTCCTCTTTTTTTTGCTTATTTCCCTACTTTTAACATAATTTACTGCTTTGGTCCTATATTTTATGTTTTATGCTATTTTTTCTTTATTTTAATAATTTATTATGATTTTCCACTCATTTTCTACTTTTCATGTTTGTTCATCCTTTCTGCCACTAGCTAGCTTTTCCATGCTTTTTCCAACTTCTTGTTTTTCCTTGATTTCTAGCTTTGTCTTCTTTCTTCTAAATTCCTTCTTTTGTCATGCTTTCCAATGATCAATATCATATCTCTTATGTGAACTCATGGCCACATAGTCATGCCACTCAGCCAAATATTAATTCATTCATAAAAATAAAAATAACTCTAAACCATCTCATTATTAAAGTTTTTTATTTTCCTCACTAAGTAATTCCTTGTCAAAAATTAATCCCCAAGCAATTAATGATGTTTTATCCTAAACAATTTATTTAATTCTTCAACTAATATCCATGAGCATATCAAGGGCTAGTGTTTCTCCATGGTGCTACAAAAATTAACAGTCCCTCACTCTCAAAATTTCATGTCCTCAAGCAAGAAACCAACTCCAACCATATATGAATCCAATCAATGGCTCTACCCTTCAATCTATGTTGTTGTTTAACTATATTTGGAATTCTCAATCCCAATATAAGTACCAAATATTCATGAGGTTTCTACTGCAGCACTCTAATTATCATTATTCCCCAATGACTAACTCTTCTTCCTCTCCAACAAAATTTTTGACTCAATTAAGATAACTGAGAAGAATGCTTGGATCCGATTGTCTCCTAGGTAAGGCTACAAATGTACCTACCACCTTTGTAAATCTATCATTCCAAGGAATGTTAAGGTCTCATAACCATATTGCAATCCCGTCATTTCCCATGCCTCCAAAAACTTCAACCATTAGTTTAAACAATGTTTAAACCTCTTCACGTGCAAGACAATTTCTCTCATGCATTGTTCCATTGCACATTTTATGAATCCAATATTTTAAAAATTCCCTATATATATATAGACCGAATCCTTGGATAAACAAATACCACTACAGGAAACCTCAAATGCTATGTCCTTAGTTATATCTCCCGTAGCTAAGCCCACCTCATGACTCTTCTTAATTTAAATCAACAAGTGCTTGACCAAAATTTTCTTCATCTTTCCTTTTCATAAGCGCCTTCAAATATAATTTTTTCTCATGATCCATCATCATATGAGGCTCTTTTAGATAAATATTACTATAATAAGCCATATGAATATGATTTATAATGCTAATGGAGGAAAAATGTATCCCTCCCAACTCAAAACAAAATTGTTCCTCAAACGTGAAGTAAAGGAGTATATAACAAGAAAAATTATCCCCTTCATTTGTCTCGAACACCATGCCAGATTCATCCATAATCTTATTCATCCATTATATGGATGCATGTGTAATGGGAGTGCCAAATTGATTCACTACAACAAAATACCCTGTTGGGGCGCAGTTTTTTTGCACAACCAATTTTGTAGGTTTGGCACTCGTACAACCAACAATGCCATCGACAAGTGGTCCAGGTTTAACCTTAGGGTCAAAACTAGAATGCAGAGCATTAGGAATGATCTCATATAACAAACTAGATTGAGCATAAATCAATTCCAATTCCTACACCCTAAAAATGGCTTGTTCCTCATTCTAAACTCCAGATGTAGAAACATCCTTCTCTATATAAGGAAGTAATGATTTAAGGAACCACTCGAGGAGAAAATACAGTGGTATGAAGGCTTTAATCAATCTCTCCCGTCTACTCCGCTCTTGGATATGGTCCAAGATATGCATGGCTTTATCTTGCCCAAATGTCGACAAGAGTTCCATACCAACGTCGTAACGCAATGGTAGCTGGAAGTGGTTGAGAAAAGTCATAGCTAGGTCATCGAACAAAGCGAATACCCCCCTAGGTAACTCTATGTACCATTTCATGGCAGGACCTGTAAAGTTGCATTGAAACATCCTTAAACGGATCGAATCTTCATGTAAGGAATTTGAAGACCACCATAGGTGAAATGTAGTAACATGTTCACTCAGATCCTCTCTTGGTTTGCCCTCGAATTTGTGAATGTCTGAGGGAAGCTTATTAGGGACAACCGACCAAGCCGGGTCATGAGATACAGGATCATTCATTAGTCTCAAAAAGTCAGGAAGATTTAGTGTTGCGAGGAAAGGGAGCCTAGGTTGAGCAAGTCGATGCCACACTCCCTGATAGTTTTGGTTCACATAGAGCTAATTACCTTAACCACCATGGCCTTGTCCATAGTGCCATCCTCCCGTTTGACCTGTGTAGGGTGGCATGGAAGCACCATAATGTGGTGTACCTTGACTATGTGGGGCTACAAAGCCATAATTTGGAGAGTAAGCAGGTTGTTTATACCCATACCCATAAGGTGAATAACCATGTCCATACTGCGTCCCATAATAAGGTCCATAAGACAACCCATGAGATGTCCCATGAGACACTCCATAAGTAGTAATATACACTCTGGAAGTAGTAACATGACCTCCAAAAGTAGGAATACGACCTCCTAAAACAACAGGAGCTACTTGAATCTAAGACACAACTGTGAGAGTAGCAGTAGTACAGACATGACTCATAGCAACATTCCAACCTGAAGGACCACATGAATGAGGTGGAGGAATAACATTCGAAGAACAAGGAATAAAGGACGAAGGGACATGTGAAATTATGTACATGGTGTTCCCTATAGTCAGTCATCTTGGATCTGGTATCCTAATAGGATTACTAACACCAGGTCTAGGATGAATGTGTGATGTAGCTTCCACCGCCGGGATGGAAGGTGCAATGTGACTCGTGCTCCCAAACCTCTCCACAGGGTAAGGAATAGGAGTTCCCCCAGGTTTAGTGTTAAGCTCAAACTCTGACTCAACATGAAATGCCAGATCATGTGTGGGGATACCAGACATACCATAACTACCATAACTAGTGCCTGCGGGTTCATGATGAGTCTCATTGCCCAGCATCCAATACCAGTGACCCGTGAATGAGGGATCATAGCTAGAGCGAGTAGGCCTATCATGTGAAGGATCAAACCTAGAATGTGTAGGTATATCAAGTGAAGGATCGTATACAGGTGTAGGATCATCTTGTCCAACCTCTCGAGGTAGGGAAGACAGCTCAGTAATACTATCTTCATGATCTCCCATCATGTGTGAATCAATGTGCGAAGTAGTCTTCCTGGACCATATGTTTCTCTCTCCCAAAGGAGGAGGAGATGTAGAAGGTAGAAGTCCTGCTAAACAACGAGAATGGTGAGGAGCCGCACCCGAATCCACAATGACCCAAAAAATGAAAAAGAATCTCTAATTATGCAAACCCTAGGCAAGCTAACATGCACAGAGCATACACCAATAAAATATAAATCCAAACACAAGAAATAAAGGGTAGGATAAGTGAGCTCCCAAATGAAGCACGTATGTCTCACCTAGGAGAGGCTTGAGACTCCCATACACATCAAGTGAAGGTTCATAACCAATTATTGTGGCCCTCAGCTTCAACATGTAAAGTGACTGTGTTGTCCAACCCCAACCTGGTTGAGACACCTGCAGAATAACCCCTGTAAAGTACCCCCTCGATATCCTAGGTAAGGCAACTAAGGTCACCTAAATATAATTAATGCTAAGGAAGACAGTTGTAGGAGTGATTGACCATATGGGTAGGGTAGCAAAGCCTGAAACTCCCAAAAGAGCCCATAGATACGAATACAATCCTGGAAATATCTCCGGTACTACTCAGTTATGACTAGGGGTCATCCCAATCAATAACTGCTCACACTGCCTCGTGCTTAACTCCCTTGTAAGAGGAGGATCCTGAGAAACACTAATTATACCAAGGAATTTCACACTCTCACCTGGACAGATACATACATGTTGTTGTTTAGTGGTCTTGTAGAATTTACTCACAATGAACTATTCCAAGACCCTAAAACCTAATCTTGTTGGTGTACCCTATCAAAGAATATAGTGTAATCCATTTTAATTAAGCGTTGATTTTATTTGTCTTTACTACTCAAAACAGGTAGATGGCCGTGTAAGAAATGGTGTTATGATGCAACATGAAGCAAAATGCACACCTAAAAATCAATGCAAATGCATTGTGTCCAATGAAAAATGGGGTATGCTACTATGTGAAGTGCAAATTTTTTTCTTCAAATGATAAATGCATTCGTTCCTATATGAAATCCTTACTAATACTTCAAAGCAAACCTAGTGCAAGTACAATGCAAAATGCAAGATGCAATGCATAATGATGCAAGGAAGCAAATATTTTTTGATTTTTTGAATAAAAATGAGACAATAAAGCAAAATAATGACTCTACCACCCCCAGACTCTATAAGCACAATCAAACAACAGTCACACAAATTACTAAGGTAAAAGAGACCTAATGCACTAATCCCAAAACAAAAAATGGAAAATGCAATGACAAAAACATTCTTAAAAAAATGTTTACCCTAAAAAGGGTGTCTCTCGTCAGAAATAAAGGTGTATATAGACTCTAGCAGTATCAAAGGAGACTCAGCAATCATCAAAATTCACCCAGCAACAATCAATATTCATCTGGAAGGCAAAAATAAGGGCATACGTGACTGCTTGCAATAAAAATGCGTATGTACGTGGATATATCAGTCAAAACCGCGTATATACGTGACTGTGAGTTAAAAACTCGTGTATAGGAAGAAAAGTGCATAAAAATGAAGGAAAATAGACAAACTGAGACAAGCTTCACACTAATTAGACACTACCAGGAAAACATGCCCCCAAACCCGACACAGAAATATAGAAATATGAGCAATTCAAAATCATTGAATGACGATAGAAACCCCCAAAGGACAACTACTAGGAACTCCCCAGTGGAGTCACCAATTGTGTTACGGAGAGAAATTCCTATGGCCTGGGGTACCACAACAGACAGCTTGACTCCAAAAATCAATCCTTTCCAATATGCAAGAGAAACCAAATATCTAACACTAAAGGATCTCGATTTGTACCTTATTCCAGACGGTTGATGTAGAGCCCTGTTGGGCTTTCCAAATCTAACTTGAATTGATAAATTTCTTCCTCAACAATCAGCAAACAAGACAAGCATGCTATATATATTTGTGTTAGATCTACTCTAGCATATATAATCAATAACATATAAGCATTTGAAATCATCCATTGATAAAATGCTCATTCAAATACACATTATTGGATAGGAAAAGATTTTTATATTAATATAAAAATAGAGATTACAAGAGTGACAGCCTCTATTGGCACGTCTGCAAATTGGAGAAACTGAGTCCCCCACTTGGGCCTCCACCACTTCAATCCTCCATATCTCGATAGCAAGCTCACTAGCAAAAGGAAATCTTGGGAAGAACACAAAAGTGCTCCAAGGGACAAAGGAATGTAGACTCAAGTATAAGCTCCAGAAATAATGGACTATAGTTTCTTTGCTCTCAATTCTCATATGCTTCAATGTATCCAAAGGGTTCCTTATATAGCTCTTCAACGGGGAAATGAAGGGTCGAATCCGAGTGATCTCAAGGCATATGGAAGGCCAGGAGATAAGTGAGTCAGATCCACATCAACGAAAAGTCCAAAATAATCTGGCCTTTTGCACATATCCCGATGTATGTGGTTTTAAAGGTCAAACCCGAGTATAAACTTGAGAAAGGGTTTAAAATTCACGTTTGGAAATTTAAGCATGTTTTTAGGGATGATATTGGAAACATCACAGGTATAAAAATGGTCCATGGGGTCTAAAGAGTCTACAGAGGGATAGGGGAAGGCCATACAAGTGTGATTCACCATGTGTGGTAAAATCAGCTATAATAGAGGCTATGCCTATTCTTGAGTTGTAAGTTGATTTTATTTGTGTTACGTTTTCCATATATAGTTTCCTTTTGCATTCATGTTGTTTGGTTGAAGCACATATTCTCCATTTCGAATGTTTGATGGGATGAATGTTTGTGAACTAGAAACAATTTAGATTGAGTCAAGTATAATGGCATAGACTAGGAAATTAATTGTATGAGTTGACTAAAGGTTGGAAATAGTGTTTGACATGATTGCCTTGAAATTCCAAAACTCTTGTCAAAGAGTTTGTGAGTTCCCGACACTTGTCTCGATTAGCCCAAACTTAGGTCGACCAACGAGTTTGTGGAGAAAAAGGGTATTACCATGAAGTTGTGCTTAATATTGAGATATTCATGTCTTCACTAAATTAATAACTTCATCACTATAGTGCTATTTTTCATCTTCTTTGCTTTCCCATCTAATATTTCCTCATACATAGTCAATTAATTGACTTCACCTATTTTAACTCTTAATGATGTTGGTTTGTTTATAACTGTATGGGCGTTCATGTAGCCCTATTTTATGTCGTGCAATATTGATGTTCTTGGTCAAATGAGATTTTCCTGGCATATTAAAAAAATTATACCATTTTCATGCACCGAAATTGAAAGGAGGGGGATCTTGTTGTCATTATCAAATGCAAATCCTTTGTTTCCATAGTCAGACACTATTGTTACCATCGTGTTTATATATATCGAGCTTCATCCCCTCTGTCAACATATTGTCTTTGAATTGACTATACCATGTGAATACCTGGGTTAGTTATGATTATAACTAGTTTCATTGTGAATTTTTTGGCTTAACTATTCCATGGGAGGACCATCTTATTCAAGGGAGATTTCTTTAGCCCAAGTCATTTAATACTACAAAAATTAAATGAAAACAAACTTCTAGTCTTATGAGATCGCAAAGAAGAATGTTAGAAGGATGCACATTCTGATCAAGTTAAATGACTTTTGTTTACCTCTAAGTTGTGTTGCATATTAATGTCCTAGAGAATCTACTATCATCTTCATTTCCTTCTCTATGCTTGTTTGGTTGTGTGTATTTCTCTTTTTAGTGCTACTTTGTTCCCTTCTATACAAAATATTCCGTCTTCAGCATCCAATCCAAATATTCCATGGGTTGGATGCCATGTTTTCCATATCAAACATTTGAGTGCTATAGCAAGGGCACCGAGACATTTTATTGTTGTACAGAGGTATGTTGAATATTTATGCATCCGTAGTAATGGTTGCGTGTTTTGTGGGTGTAAGGTATACTTCATGTTACTTAAATATTGTAAATTCTACATCATTATGATAATAGTATTAAATTTGTATGGGTAGTTTAATGAACTCAGATCTACTTCAGGAAAGAGGCGCTGATATATCTATTTCAATGGTCCCTCCTATAATGGTTCCTCAAGGATAGTTAATAGATTCCACTGATCATTAAGGTCACCTCCATGATCTTTTTCTTAGTGGCTTGGGCTGGTCCATGATGGAAGACTCAAAGTTGAATTTGGTTGTGTCATGTTTACAAGTTCATCTTTTACCTAATAAATATTTTGAATTGTAATGGTTCTATGTTACCTTAATTCAAAGCTTAGTTGCTTTTGGTTTCTAGCTTATGTGGATTCTCTTAGTTTTATAATCCAACATGCATTACCCATTGCTTCTTATTTCTATGCATATTATGTAGCTCCTATGTAAATCATGGACAATAGGAGCAACCTAATAAATGGCAAGATATTTTTTAACTCTGGGGATGTCTCTTCTGCTTGTTATTCAGTCACTATATTTCTTCCGTTATGTGTTGATGTCCATTCTGCTTGTCACTTCAGTAACTAGAATTTTTCCATAGCGTTTTTAGCAAAATGTCGTTAGTGCATTCAAATGATAGTAATTGGGTAAAGAGGCTTAATAAAATGAATTGGTATCATTCATATCTGAGTCAAGGTGTCACAGTGATAGATCATCACAATCGTTTTAGGGTGGTGTAGTTTTACCTTCTTGAATGTTAGTAGTTTGTATGGATCATAAAGATTGTTAGTGCATTCAAATGTCGGCAATTGGTGAAAGAGGCTTAATAAAATGAATTGTTACCATTCATCTTTCAGTCAAGGTGTCACGGTGATAGATCGTCTCAATCTTTTCATGGTGGTGCAGTTTTACCTTTTTTTAATGTTAGTAGTTTTTAAGAATCATAAAGGCATATTAACTAACCTTATCTACTAATGAATAGAACCATGATTTATTCCTTGTTTCTAATATTATTTGGTTATATTTGTTAGTGTGGGTTATGAAGATTCAATGGGCTGTTGTCTAGTCTGTAGGGATATATTTGAAATATATACATTACAACATTTCTTTGGGGGATGGTTCAATTTATTGAGCTGACCCTTGGGGATATACATATATTTATGTATCTGGTATACCATATTTATAATTTGTTAATTTTTAAATCCTTTTATGCTGAACCTTCTTAATGTTGTAAGTCTTCTATTTTGCGACATAGAGTTGTTGAATTGAAATTGAACATTCCAAGTGATGGATACGTGCCATTGAAAGATCTGTTGAAGTTGAAAAAAAAAAACTCAAGCATGATTTCCCCTTCACGCTTACTCGGTTGAAGATATTGGAGAGGTGAGTATGAGTTGGAAATTGATTCAGATGGTTCCTTTTGTAATCTTTCTATCCGTAAGATAGTCTAGCAAAGTTAGTAAAATGATGCATATACAAGACATAATTTCAGTTATGGATCAACACCTTAGATTGAATAAGATAGTAGCATTTGATGATTTACTTCATTTTTGTCCCATAGCTAGACCATTCTCTAGAATCTTCATGGGAGGAACATAATGATCTTTTTGTTTATTGGTTAGTTTCCAGAATAATATGGTATATTTTTTATCTAGCATTATATGGACATAAATTTTGCATTTGTTTCAAGTGTTATACCACTTAAACTCGTAGATATGTATTAATGATGAAGCTACCACAATGGAAATTTGGTTATTGATTTCATCCAACATTGAATTTTTAGGCAGCAAAGAGGGATAATAAGAAACACTTTGGTTTAATGGAAGAAAAGAGTGTGCTATATATTAGATAAAACTAAGGACATAGTATGAAGGTATTACTCGGCTATTGTTTCTTGCTAATTTTTGTATTCTATTTGTCACATGTTGATTAGAACTTATTTTCTATTTCTAACTTGTTCTTGAACGAAATATTAAATGTCCTACCTATCTACTTAGTCAAACTCCTCTCATGATTAAACTGGTCTAAGTTACCTACCTAAGAATTCAGAATTGCAATTGCCTTCCTACAACATTAATCCAACAATTAATGATTCTAGAAATAAAAAACTAGACTTACTTTTGCAAGAATTCAAATCCTAACATTACAAGACTATATGCAAATCCATCGTAACCAGTTTAATTCAGCTAATCTAAGAATTGGAAGCTTGAATTTAAGTCCCAGCCAGTTAAATCCACACTTCTTCATACAATCAACATATCCCTCGACCCGAGGGAGCATATGTTTAAATATTTTAAAGAAATAAGGGTCCCTTTTCTTCAATGAAGAAGGAGAATCCTGCCATCTATGCTTATTGCCTTCCAAAGCCAAATGCTATTGTCTGGAAATCCAGTTAACACAAGTGGAGATGACTTGTTCTTGAAGTTCAACCAGCTACTGAGTATTGATGGAAGATGTAAGCCTATGTTCTTGAAGAGTAAAAAGAAGGTGAGGAGATTGAGGTTCACTTCGAATCCAAATATTAGAGTTAGCCTCATTTTGAGAAATTGTCTGGAAGGAACTCTCCCACAACACATGATTGCGAACAAAAGAAGCAAAATACCTCAGCTGGACATCTCCTAAGTAAGGAGCAGGGTTCGAATGACAGTCCATGGGGCAACCATTTCATGTAAATAAAGTTCACATAGAAGATTATGCTTAGTGAAGCTGCTTTCCATAAAGGTCTCCAAAAATTGTGTAGAGAATGCCACTTCATAAGGTCTCCCTTCATTTAATGCTTTCAATTTAAACCTGGTAAATTGTTCATACAAAAATATAGGATAAGAGGGAGATGGAGCTCTAAAGCTCATCAATTCTTGGGAGAGAGTGTATAATTGATCGTTCTCCTTATGCGTGGACTTTAATTTCTTCAACTCCTTCAACTCTTTTTGTACTTATTCCTAAGGAAACCTCTAGAATGTTAACTCTTATTCCCATCTTACCATCAATTCTTTGATAGTATTTCTATGCTCAATAAGGTGGGGCATCCCTTCCCGAGATATGTCCACCTAACCCTTCCATTTCTTTACTTCTAATTTCAGCAGCGTGAGTTATTCTACCAGTCCTTGGATCCTTCCATCTCCTGCATCCTTCTCATCATCAGAGTCTAAATTGACAAAGTCCTGGGAAAATTGAGTCCATACCTTGTCACCCAATGTTTCATCCTGATTATTCTGAATTGGAAGTGTAACAACTTCCTCTTATACCACTATTCCAACAACATCTGCCTATATGGGTACTTTTACAATCAATTATGTGGATGTTGCTTCTTGTGTACTAGCATCTATCAACTTCAATAGCCATTTGTGGATATTTTAGTTCTTGTGTGACAACATCTTCCTGAGTTTCAATCTCAGCATCTTCTTGAGTCTCAGTTGCATCTTCTTGAATCTCAGCTGTAGCTTCGATAGGGAGATGCAAAGATGATGGTTCTTGTGTAATAGCTTCTTTTCCTCCCAGCTCTTCAGGATACTGATTTTTCTCTTGAGTCACTTCCATATCCTCTAAAGGATGAGACTGGTCCCCGAACACCTCAGTGTCTCCTAATGGCTAGACTCCATCTCTTCTTCTTCTCCTATCTCCAAATCACGGATTATGTTCCCCTCGGAGTCAATTATTCCTAGTTGAATGGGAGTCTTAGCAATAATTCAAGAGTATGTTGGCTCTTGTGTGACAACATCCTAGTCAACTTCAACATTTTCCTATTGCTAAGGTTCTCCCTCCAGTAATTCTGTGTCCTAAGATTGCTCTAGGGTCATGGTAAAAACTTCTAAGTTTAGATCAGGGATTGTCTCAAACTTTGGATCACCTGCTTCCATTTGAGTAGAAACCTCAACAAAAATTTCTAAGGTTGTTGGTTCTTGTGTAACAACACCTTGTATTCCCACTTCTTCCAACTGTTGTTATATTTTTAACATTAAGCTAGCATTATATTAAGATGTTTAACTGAGAGAATAACAAGAACAACAATCAAACACAAGAGACAATGAACATAGTGCTTTTCCTTGGGGAAACCATAAACAAAGAAAACCCTGCAACTTCCTCAGAGATAGAATCAGTACCAAAAGTAAAACCCCAAAATAGTAAGATGATCTCCCAACAATAGTAACCTCTTTCTTCCTAGCCCCAGTGTATTCTTCTTCCTCAACCATGCACTACAACTAAGTGTGACTGAGTGTGTGATAAATGGAGAGGCTATCTCTCTATTTATACTAATTCCCAGCTTGAAAAAACCATACTAGGGCCGAGTTCACTAGGTGAGTCTAACAACCCTAGTTCCCCAGAACTACAGGGACTTTAACCCTTAACCAATAGGAGGGTTACCCACAATGAATTGACATGACTTGTTTACATTATATAACCTCCCGATAGGAACATCGAGGCATGACATGACTCAAGTACATTATAGACACATCCCGAAATAAACATCGGGTTACAATACATAAGAAATACAAGTGAATAGATTCTGAAGTTACAATTACATCAACACTCCCTCTTAACTAGGAAGGTATTCTCTCAACACAATTTATCATCACAAGTATTCTACTCATCTTCAATTCATTGTCATCTTCAAGTCATATTCATATTCAAGTAATCTTCATCTTCAAGTTATCTTCATCTTCAAGTCATCTTCATCATTGGACCTGGATCATCACTCAATCTGGATCATCATCACTAGATTTGGATCATCACTCGATCTGGATCATCACTGGACATCATCACTGGATATGGATCATCACTACTGGATCATCATCACTTGATCATCACAGGTGCTATCTCATGATTCTTCTCGTCATAGGAGGTTCTATAGAGCCATCCCTTTTTCATGCTAGTTGTAGGCCTAGCCTCCATGTAGGTCTTCTTCAGCACTTATATCTGAACCTAAGTCACAATGGCCCACCCAACACTTACATCTGACCATGAAAGGAACAAATCCAACACCATGTCAGAAAGGAACACCCAGCACTCACATTTGCCCATGATAGGAACCAATCCGGTCATGCTAGAAATTCCCAGCACTCACATTCACTAGCATGATAGGAAAAAACTATTATCATCTGTGAAAAGGCTTAGCACTTACAAGCACTAGCATGGTAGGAAACACCTACTACCATCTGTGAAAAGGCGCAACACTCACATCCACTAGCATGATAGGAAACACCTACTATCATCTGTGGAAAGGCTAGTACTCACATCCACCAGCATGATAGGACACACCTGATATCATCTATGGAAAGGCTCTACACTTACATCTGATCATGCGAGAACCGATCCCTCAATCACATCAGAATGGCTCTCAGTCCCAGACTAAGGATTCTTGGTAACTGAACAAGTGCCTCCATTCAAAGAATGGTTGTATCCCTTATATCTGACCCTAAGTCAGAATGGTCAGCACTCACATCTGACATGGAAGGAACCAATTCTCTCACCATAATAGAATGAAAACAACCCTTATATCTGATTAAGTGGGAACACATCCCTCCATCACATCAAAATAGCCATGCACTCATATTTGATCCTATGAGAACACATCTCACAGTCATATCAAAATGGTCCTAAGTCCTAGACTGAGTATTCCTGGTAACTGACAAGGCACCTCCATTCCAAGAATGGCAATAGCCCTTATATCTGATCATGTAGGAACCAATCCTACATGTTAGCTGGAATATTTCACTTCCTGCAGACAGCAAGGTGTTTCACTGGTTTGAATGGTTCAGATCCAGAACAAATAGAGGATAGAGGTTGACGACTCTCCCTAAAGGCTATAGATATCTAGAATACAAGGCTTTGATAGTCCACCTATGTACCTGCAATCAAGCTCAACATGAAACAAATCAAAGCAACTAGAATATGATCTACTAATCTATTCTAGTGACCAAGGAATCTAGCAACATATATGTGAAATTGCAACAACAACAACATATGTGGGACAGAAATCAACTTGCATTAATGAAATATGAAGAAGTTTACAACCAAGCCTTAGTGTTGACATGCATCTCCATGAAATCAAATTATCATCCCTGAAAGCTCTGACTCTAGCTCTCTATGCTCTCTCGAAATGATCTTGAGCCAAGGATCAATCCAACAGCATAACAATACCTTCAATGTTCTCCCCCTCAACCATGGCCAAAAGCTTGTATTTATAAGGCTAGATGGATAGGGTAGGTTGAGATATTTGTGGGTGAGGTGGCCTCCAAGATCCTAGGATGGGGTATCTCGAGATCAACTAACCCACTACAGTAGGGATAAGGGATATCTTGAGGCTTATCATCTAGAAGCCTCAAGAAGCTTCTCTTTTTCCCTTTTTACCCAGCATGCCACATTTTTCCTTCAGTGACAGAGTGGTTTTGGTAATAATCGCTTATGGACTAAGGGCCATAAGTGGTGGCACTGCTTATGGGAAAGAGAGTATGGGCTATGCGAACAAGGGTACCCCTCCTAGATAAGGGGCATGCACGGTGCTGGAAATTTTCATGTAAGATTGATGAAAAGCCATTTAGTTTCCACTCCAGAAGCTAGGAGTAAAGGCAAGTAGGTATGTCAAATGTCTTATCACATGATGGTGATAGGATTTTGGTATAACAACATGCCCCCCAAAGCATGAGTCTTAGAGGGATATGATAAACGAGAGGTTTGAGAACAAGTCGCTTCCAGGAGATGAAAATGTCAGCTCGATTGGAGTATGTCATCAAGTAGGAATTTGTAGTACATTAGTATGTTCACTCATAGAAACAAGTAACCAAACTCATAGTTGTAGTCTGATACAAGGCATATCTATGAGTGGAATAAACAAGCATGGCCACTGGAATACAACATAGATCCATGTGATAGAGGTCTCAAACTTGGACATAGCTACCAGACATACAACGTAGATCTATGTCATACAGACACAAATTTGAGCATAGCCATGACCATACAAATGTGGATCCATGCTAGATATACAAAATGCCATCGCAACCTGGGGAAAAGCAATGAGCACTTTAAACAAATGCCCAGGGCCTTTGTCTCGTCTTCCACAAAGTATGATTCTATCCATGTGATTACAATGATTTGAAGTCGAACATGGTAGAAACCACTTGATTAGTGGCCAATGATGTGAACCATTAACAAGTGCAAGGGAAACCACCATTAATGTCAATGATTCCCAAGGTACCCTAGCACAATCTACTAAGTTTGAGTAGATGTCCTGATGTCGAAAACACAGTTGATTCTATCGATCAAAGGTCAATGATGTGAACCTATGTCGAGAATGAGAGAATCTATCATTAAGGCATACAGATCTCAAGGTACTAAACATTGTTTCTAAGACTATTTCTTGAATGATGAGCTGATGTTGATGGGAATAGTCTTGTCGAAGGAGGCCCATGATGAGTCCCACATGGATGACACGAAACTCGAAACATAGTTCTAGAATGATGTGCATGTAGTAAAGATATGACTAACTCAAAGATACTGACACAAAGATTGTGTAGACTGTAGAGGTAAGACTTCTTCAAATCCCCTTTGAACATCAAGTGGCACGACAAAAAGAATTGGCAGCATGACTAGACAGGACAGATACACAATGCGATAGTGGACAATGCATTCTTTTGAAAGACTCAAAGGATTGATGTGACTCATGAACGTGGATCATCACAGAGATCAGCTGAATACCCAATTGACTGGCATGATTGTGCAGACAAGTGCCATGTTCAAAGGTAATGACAAACAGCTGCCATTATTTGCAAGATGAATCCCTTCCCATTTCCCCCATCATGATTGATGAGTGCCTCTTTTTGGTTTTACGAGTTCAAAGAGGGTAGCAAACACTCGATATAGATTGTCGGAAGACAAGTCTAGACTCATATGTTTTACAAACTTGAGAGAGGAGGGGTTCGATCCCAAAATGGGTCTCTCAATGTTTAAATTAATGAGTCCACTAAAAGAAAACTTGGTATCGTTCGTGTTTAGAGAGTCTGAACAAATACAGAAGAAGACTCCAAAGGGGTCCTTTTTTGTATGATTTAGTCTCTAAGGTCTAAAAAAGTGTAAAATCATACCATAGAGAACTCTTCCAGTCATGATTGGCTGGAGTGATCCTTTTTCGTAAATAGTCCTATCGGAACCGAAAAAGAGATAACCTACCATCGGACGAATGACTCTTCAAATACTTTAACAAGCATGAATAAGACAAGATCGCTCGACCATATTTTCGTATTTAGGGAGCCTAAAAAGAGTTTAAATAAGACTCCATTATAATTTTTCATGTTTGAATCCAAAGCATTAAAAATTAATAAACTAAGCTCAAACCACTTTTCATGTTTTAACCAGAGCACAAAAAATGAAAACTAAGCTCAACACCATCTTACTATTTCTAACAAGCTCGAAGATCAGTTGAAAGAATGCTCAGGAATTGGTTTCATTTTTATGCAAGCCTGAAACCAATATGTAAACTTATGCTTGAGAAATCCCATTAACATGATACACAGAGGTTGGAATCTTTCCCCCAGCATGATTGCTAGTTGAAGGTTACCCCTAGCATGGATGCTAGCGGCTCAACATGCCCCCAAGCTTCGTTTCATCTAATGATTCCTCTTCCATACCCAACCTAAAAACCTGGTCACTAATGTGAAAATGTTCATGAGGGGGGTAGGAAGAATGAGAATCGGGCAGGCGAAGGTTCAAGTTCTAAGACTAAAGTGAAGACTCAAATTAAGGGAAGGGGATCTGTTTTATTTTTACACAAGATTGAAATAGAAGGCTGGGAATATGGTTTCATTTTTATGCAAGCTTGAAACCAAAAGGTAAACTATGCTTAAGGAGGCCCATTTCATTTTTTAACGAGCTTGACATAGAGTGGGAACTTTGCTCAAAGGCATGGTTTCATTTTTATGAAAGCTTGAAACCAAAAGGTAAACTATGCTTGAGGAGTGGTTTTATTTTTTAATGAGCTTGAAACCAAAAGTAAACTATTCTCTAAGGCATGGTTTCATTTTTATACAAGCTTGAAACCAAAAGGTAAACTATTCTTGAAGAGTGGTTTTATTTTTTAACGAGCTTGAAACCAAAAGTAAACTATGCTCTGCAACCTGCTCCTACCGAACATGATATCCAGAGGTTGGTAGGTTTCCCCCATTTCATAAAAGCTGGCAACTTAGCTCCATTATGATATCCATAGACTAGAGCCATGTGGGCCCCATTTTACCTATGATGGGAAGAATCTAACTAGCAGAAGGGGAAGGAACCACAAGAACATGTGGCACATTCAAGGCCGTCTGATTACTAGGAGTAATGCAATGGTCAATTGTAACAAAGGAAAGCTGATCAATGGTCACAATCTTCGCATCATGGGGGAAATGCATAACTCTAAAGAGTGTGAAAACTATAGCCCTCGTGGCATACACATAATCACGTCCAAGGAATATATTGAAATCTAAAGGACCTTGGACCACCATAACATCAATACAGACAATTTTCCCTCCTAATGTAATAGGTAAATAAGGAAGGATCCCTAAAGGTGTGGTAGGTCTACGATTAATAGCCAGAATCTGATCATTAGTTGGCACAATATGAGGAGAAACTAAATCTTTCCAAGCCGTTGAGGACAAAATACTAACAGAATCCTCTTCCTCAACAATATTGCGAAGTATCCACCTAGCCTTAACATTCACAACTATCTAGAAAGGAACACTTGAATGAAGAGGAGACTCTGTAAGGTCACTCCATTCAAAGGAAATAACCTCATTACTTGGAGAAGGTTCTATCGAAACATAAAAAATTTCCCCTTGTCGAGAACAATCAGAACGAAGCATAAAAAATTCAGCAGGTTTTAGCTCATTCTCTACTAGAAGAGAAGAACAAGACGAAGATTTGGTCAAAGAGACTAATTTAGTATTAACACTCTCTGATGAAAGAGTGGGATTGGGTGGAAATGACACCGACTTGACCACTTTAACTTCACTCTCTAAAGGAAGAGTGGGATCAACCATAGATAAATCCGAATTGACCACTTGTTCAACCAGTGGGGGATCGAGGGATAACTTACTATCACTTGATGGAATCACTTGTTGATGATTAGTAATATTTTCCAACCAGCATGAAGATTCATCCATGCTTGGACAAAAAAAATTACAATGCATAGCCTTGCATATCAAGCAAGGATAGAAGACTTCACCCTTACGACCTTTTACCAATGGGTCACTGGTTGAGGGAGTATCGTCAACATTATGATAAAAGGTTGATGAAAAATATGGTTTGGACCTTTTAGACCACTCTTCTTGTACATGGGAGAGACCAGGACACTCCTTAAGAAGGTGGTCCCCCTTTCAAAGTTTACAAGGGAACTTGGGTTTTCCGGGTGTTGTCTTAGAATAGGCACCATCAAGAGTAGATGGTTGCTTCTTTTTCTCTTTCTTATCCTTCTTCTTCTTCTTATCCACATGACTACTAACAATAGAGATTTGGTCAAGTGAAGAAGAAGAAAGGGATGAAGCCACAACCAGTGAAGAAGGAGCAGGATTAGGTTGAGGTTGATCCTCTCTTAGAGGAGAGGTGACATTTGAGACATTAGGTGTAACTGTAATTACTGGATTAAACAGCAAGACAGGTAATCCTATAGTTAATCCAGGAAGATTTAGGGTAGCAATAAAGGGAGGACCAATACCTTCACTTGGAGGGAATACAAAAGGTACACCTTCGAAAGGGACCTCTTGAGTGGTAGTCCCAGATAAAGATGCCATCTCTAAACTCTCTAATAACCCCCTAACTACCACGCACAAGAAAGTACTACTCAAACTAAAAGAAACAAGCAAAAATATGAAAGGAGTGGATAAGAGACAGGAATCTTATAGGATAGGCCAAAAGGATAACTCAGATGGTTTGAGGATTCCTAAAATGGTCTACCGATATACGCAAGGTACAAGGGAGCTCAAATCAGTAGTGGTGCTGTCTAATGCATAACCATACACAAGGGGCCTTCCGATATACAATCGAGTATGTGAAGTACCTTTCTATATACCTCAAGGGTACGTCAAAGGCCGTTCGATATACCGATGGTACGTGGAAGAACCACGCGAGTCCCAGGATGTAATGCGGACAAGTAACGATAGCTCCTATGCTTAACAACGTGCGAACACGTCTCTAGCTTATCACTCAAATTGCTAAAAGTTTTAACCTAGTACTACCATTAATTTTATCTTGTGCGTTTAGGTGGAACCATCGAGTGAAAAATTGAAATTTAAGAAGATGCACACTGATCTATATGATAATGCAAGTTTTCCTCTTCAATGAAATCTACCTAAGAGAGGGAGAGAGATTTACGTTTCTTCCAAAAAATGCACACCCATATGCAAATGCAATTCTATCTTTTCAAACAAAAAGTAAAATAACAATGCACCCCAAACAATCTTTAAAGCAAATATGAAAGAGATCTAGAGAACCTATAACATAAATAAAAAATGTTTCCTATCTTTTCATGCTTAAAAAAGACACATAAAAACTTCAAGGAAAGATGATTTCACTAATGTTTCCAAACAAATCTAACTCTAATGCACGAAAAGCTGAAAATAGATATTTCTTCTTAATGAAAGTAAGATCTCTAGTTTCCAACAATCATGTACAAAACAAGAAGAAAATCGTTCAACAAATTTGTGAATAAAGCAAAAGATAGAGAAAGCTAAAACTTCTCTTTGAAACAGACAAGGAAATGAAGAACCAATCTTTCCTACCAAGCGCTGAAAAAAATCAGCATGCAAAAGGAAACAAGAATCCAAGCAAAGAAAGACTAAAAAAAAACCACGGATCACTCACGCATTTCAATTCCAAACAAACCAAAGCCTACACATGAAAAAGAAACATATATTTCAATTCCAATGAATAATATCTACATAAAAGAGCAAGAGGTTTCAAGCAAAGAAAATAATGTAAACTCCAATGCAAGAAACACAAACTCTCTTTGAATGCAAAGGGAATATAACACTCAAAAATAAAAAAGTAAGATAAAAACATACAAAAATCAAAATACAAGGTCTGTAATAGGGCCTACCTGGCACCACACAAATGAAGGTACTGACAAGTGGTTTTGATGCAGAACCACTCCTTACTCACTGGATTCAGGTGGTGGCACCGCGTGCTGCTAACTAGAATCAGGTGGTGGCACCGCTCCTTGCCAACAGAATATGTGCAGTTCCCTGTAGAAATCCAAAACACATAGAGAATGATGGATCAAGTTAGAAAAGAAACTAGATCAAGGTGATTACTGCTAGATTGAGTATGAAAACAGAGCATAAAAGACCAAAATGACTCAGATCTGAACAAATATGGAGGTTTCAAACCGAAATGGAGTCAGTTAGAGAATATATTTGGCTGAAGAGAGTTGAAGGAGCCTGGATTCAGACAAGATTTGCAGACTGAGGAAGATTAGAATGACTAATACACAATTCCCCAGCGGAGTCACTAGATTTGTTAGCTGGAATATTTCACCTCCTGCGGACAGCAAGGTGCTCCACTGGTCTAAATGGTTCAGATCCAGAACAAATAGAGGACAGAGTTTGAAGACTCTCCCTAGATGCTGTAGATATCTGGAATACAAGGCTTTGATAGTCCACCTATGTACCTGCAATCAAGCTCAACACGAAACAGATCAAAGCAACTAGAATATGATCTACTAATCTATGCTAGTGACTAAGGAATATAGCAACATATATGCGAAATCACAACAACAACAACATATGTGGGACAGAAATCAACTTGCATTAATGAAATATGAAGAAGTTTACAACCAAGCCTTAATGTTGACATGCATCTCCATGAAACCAAATTCTCATCCCCAAAAGCTCTAACTATAGCTCTCTATGCTCTCTCCAAATGATCTTCAATGAAGGATCAATCCAACAGCATAACAATACCTTCAATGTTCTCCCCCTCAACCATGGCCAAAATCTTGTATTTATAAGGCTAGATGGATAGGGTAGGTTGAGAGATTTGAGGGTGAGGTGGCCTCCAAGATCCTAGGATGGGGGATCTTGAGCTCAACTGACCCACTATAGTAGGGATAAGGGATATATTGAGGCTTATCATCTACAAACCTCAAGAAGCTTCTATTTTTCCCTTTTTACCCAGGGTACCGGATTTTTCCTTCAGTGGTAGAGCGGTTCTGGTAATAACTGCTTATGGACTAAGGGCCATAAGCGGTGGCACTACTTATGGGAAATAGAGTATGGGTGGCACAAACAAGGGTACCACTCCTGGATAAAGGGTCATGCACGGTGCTGGGAATTTTCATGTAATATTGATGAAAAACCATTTAGTTTCCACTCCAGAAGCTGGGGTTCAAGGAAAGTAGGTATGTCAAATGTATTATCACATCATGGTGATAGGATTTCGGTATAACACTACAATCACATTAGAATGGCTCAACACTCATATCTAACATGGAAGGAACCAATGCTCCCACCATGACAGAATGGCTCAGCCCTTGCATCTGACCATGCAATGAACCAATCTTCTCACCATGTCAGAATGGCTCATGGACTCATCACTTCCCCTTTGAAGGAACCTTGATCTGGAGAACAACAAGATTCTCCCTGAAGTACTCAAACTTCACTCTGGCCAATGGCTTCATCAACACATCAGCTATCTCTTCATTTGTCCCAACATACTAGAGCTTCACTGCTCCCCTCTGCACAATATCCTTAATAAAGTGATACTTGATGTCGATATGCTTTGACTTGTCATGGAACACCAGGTTCTCTAACAACTTCACACAACTCTGGTTGTCATAATATATACAAGTAGCATCCAACTAGACACCAAATAAATCAGACAATAGCTTTCGTAGCCATACTACCTCACAACTAGCTGACCAAGCTGCGACATACTCTGCTTCAGCTGTAATCAGTGCCACACAGGATTGCTTCCTACTAAACTAAGAGATCACACCTGATCCCATACCGAAGCAACACCCTGAAGTGCTTTTCCTATCGATGGCACTGCCTGCCCAATATGAATCAACATAACCCTCTAGGTTAGTCTTTTGATTCACCTCATACTTGAGCCCATAATCAATTGTACCCCTCAAGTACCTCAGAATATGCTTTGTAGCAATCAAGTGAACATGTCTCGGATCTGTGAGGAACTGGCTCAAGGTCTTCACAGCAAAGCAAATATCTAGCCTCGTGTTTGTTAGGTACATCAAGGACTCAATCATCTGACGATACATTGTAGCATCAACTGCTTCTGATGAAGCATCACTCAATAGATTCAGGTTCGATGCCATAGGTGTGGTCATGGCCTTGCATTCCATTATCCCAAACCTCTTCAAGATATTTACTCCATATTTCCCTTGTCTGAGGGATATTCCATCCGTATTCTACCACACCTCCATGCCTAGAAAATAATCAATCATACCCAAGTCCTTCATTTCGAACTTGGTAGCAAGCTTCCTCTTTGTATCAACAATCAACCCATTCATACCTATTACAAATAGATCATCTACATATAGTAGGAGCATCACTGGGTTTCCATCTTCAACCTTGTAGTAAAGGTTGGAATCTGCTTTACTCTTGATAAAGCCCAAGCTAGATAGAAAGATGTCAATTCTACCATACCATGTCTTGGGTGCCTGTTTCAAACCATACATGGATTTCTTCAATCTACATACATGAGACTCCCTGTCATGTGTCTCAAAACTGAGTGGCTGCTCCACATACACTTCTTCTTCTTCTACTACACCATTCAAGAAAGCAGTATTGACATCCATTTGGTGTATATTCCATTTCATCACTGCAGCCATAGTAAGTACTAATCTAATGGAAGTGTATCTGGCTACAGGTGCAAAATTTTCTTCATAATCTATTCCTTCTTTCTGGGAGAAACCACAAGCGACAAATCTTGCTTTGTATTTTTCAATGCTACCATCTATAGCATGCTTGATCTTGTAGATCCATTTGGAAGTTACGATAGACTTCCTTTCTGGTCTTGGTACAACATCCCAAACATCGTTCTTCATGATCGATTGATACTCTTTGATCATAGTATCCATCCATTCTTTTCATTATGTCGCTTCTTCATAATTGGAAGGTTCTTTATCGATGAAATCACATAATAAAGCTACATATTTGGAGAAGGATCTAGTCCTCTTTCTTTCTTTGTGATTCTCTTATGGAGCCCCATATCTTTCCACACCTTGGATAACTTCTCTTACCCAATTAGGTTTCCTCTTGTGAGGATTCTTGTCTTAAGGTGGATCTACAGGTTCTTAATGTTCTTCAAATTCTTGATCTTCTTCTCGAGTTTCTTCATTCATGGATGTATCATGAATCCTGGGTGCTTCTGTTTATTCAGGATCTTCAACAGGCCTCTTTCTGGATTTCTTGTAAGCTAAGTCTTCATCAAATGTCACATCCCTACTGATGTCAATCTTCTTGAATCCTGGGAAGTATATTTTGCAAGCCTTCTATCTTTCAGAGTATCCCACAAATATACCCTTCTTTCCTAAAGGATCTAATTTTGTCCTCTTCTCTTTTGGAATGTGTATGTACATTGGATAGCTACATATTCTGAGATGGATGACTTCTATCTTCTTGCCAGAAAATACTTCTTCAGGTGTCTTGTTCTTGAGTACTCTATGTGGAGTATGGTTCTGTACATACACTGCTGTTTTGGAATCTTTTGCCCATAGATGCATAGGAATATCTTGATCATGAAGCATTTATCTTGCAGCTTCCATGATAGTTTTATTCTTCCTTTCTGCAATCCCATATTGTTGTGGATCATATGGGGTGGACAACTGCCTCTTAATCCCTAAGCCTTTGCATAACTCTTTAAATTCATTTTATGTGAATCCTCTGCCATTATCTGATCAAAAGGTCTTGTTCTTCTTTTCTGTGTGATTCTTGATCAAGGATTTGAATTCTTTGAAGTTGTTGAATACTTCATATTTGTTCTTCATGAAGGAAATCCATGTCTTCCAATAAAATTCATCAATAAAAGAAACATAGTATACATATCCTCTTAGTGAACTTGATGACATGGGACCGCATACATCAGAGTGGATGATTTCCAAGATTCCTTTTGCTTTGCTCTCACTACTTGGAAATGTCTTCTTTGTGTTCTTTCCTTTCGCACATCCTTTTTAGAACCCATCATGTTTTGCTTGAATTTATGGAAGACCTTCAACAGCTTTTCTTGCCAGTGGTAGTGCTCTGTAATGCACATGTTCAAGCCTTCTATGCCAAAGTTCATTTGGCTCTATCATGTCATGGACCAAGGCTTGTTTTGGATGGCCCTTCAATTTGTATAATCCTCCTTATTGTTCCCCAATCACTATTGCATCATTAATAGTCTTTCCTTTTGGCCACATGATGACTTGACCATCTATAAATGAAACCCTCATTCCATTTGCATCTAATGTAGATTTGGAGAGGACGTTCTTCTTTAGTCCTGGTACAAACAATAATTCCTTCTCTATCATCGACTTTCTGGAGTCTAGCTTATATGAGGATTCCCCACTACCTTTTATTGGATACCGGTAGTCATCTCCAAGTTTCACCTTCTATGGTGATTCATGTTCTAATAGTTTCACAAAGGATTCCTTGAATCCTGTCATATGTTTGAAAGCTCCACTATCTATAATCCAATCATTGCTTCCATGAGTAATGTTTCCCATGAGAGCGGAAATCAAAACATATTCTTCATCACTTGAAGAATCTTCACTTTCATATCTGGTTTTCTTTGTTGAAGGTTCATCATCCTTTGCAGCATGAGCATGATATCTTCTCTTGTTTCCCTTCTTCTTGTGGCAGACTTTTTTGTTTCTAGGACATTCTCTAGCATAGTGTGCTTTCTCGTCAAATGTATAACATTTGATTCTAGACAAATCTTTTATAGTGTTATCTTTATGAAAGGACTTACCTCTGGGGTGATGAGAACTTCTTCTGGTTTTCTTGGAGTGTACCATGAGAACTTGATCTTCACTTCCCATTTTTCTTCTCGAGCTGCTATTAGAGCTTCTTCTTGAGGGAATTCTTCCCATAGTCTGCTCAACTTGACTAACTTCTTTCTGTCATAGATTCCTTGAATAAAGGACCCCATGATCTAGGGAGACCATTCAAGGTGGTCATTACAATCTCTACATTCTTCACTTTTTCATATACTACTTCTAGTTGTTCCTTGATATGAGAGACTCTTGTCAAGTAAGACTGGATGGTCTCTGTATTCTGGATCTTTACATTGTTCAGTTGGTTTCTTAGATTCATCTTCCAGTTTATGTTCTTCCCTTCAAACAATTTGGTTAGGACATCAAACATAGCTTTAGGTGTCTTTAGGGAGGACACCTATGGTATCAGGTGATCATTGAATGAATCAGCAATAATCCTCTTTTCCATAACCAACTTCTTCTTATGTAAGGCCTTAGACTCATCTCCCTCTGCACTGGAACCTCCTCACTGATATAGGAGTCCAACTCATTTCCTTCCAGGACCAAGGAGATCCTATACTTACAGGATCGAAAGTTATCAGCTCCCTCAAGATTTTCATCAAGCTTGGTATGATGAGACATCTTAACTAAGAAACTCAAATGGAAATACAAAATATTTAGATATTACCAGGTCAAGATGTCAGATCTGTATTTGGAGCTGAAATTTTACAGTGGTGGTTTAGGAGTAGATTAGGGTTTTTCTTTTCTAGAGTTCTATCCAACCAAATGCTTTGATTTTGATCTCTAAACTTTTATTTTGAGGAGGAGATCAATCCAAGCCTGGGCTCATTGAAAAATTCCACTTCTATGAAAAGCCCTATTTTTTTGCAGGAATGTCGGGTCCAAAACCAAAAAACCTCAGAATTGGATTCTGCTTTGATAGAAAGATGAGCCATAGGGAGGAGAGTTATTCCAACCTTATTTTACTGAAAATCTATGGAGAGAGAACCACAAAGTAGGAAGCCATAGTTCCCGCAGCTGCACAGTGTCTTCTTCTCAGGTTAGCTTTGATACCATGTTAAATTTTTTAACATTAAGCGAGGATTATATTACAATCTTTAAGTAAGAGAATAACAAGCACATCAATGAAACACAAGAGACAATGAACATAGTGTTTTTCCTTGAGGAAACCATAAATGGAGAAAACCCCACAACTTCCTCAGAGATAGAATCAATACCAAAAGTAAAACCCCAAAATAGTAAGATGAACTCCCAATAGCAGTAACCTCTTTCTTCCTAGCCCCAGTGTCTTCTTCTTCCTCAATTATCTGCTACAACAGAGTATGAGTGAGTGCATGATAAGTAGAGAGGCTAGATCTCTATTTATACTACTTCCCGACTTGACAAAACCCTACTAGGGCCGACTTCACTAGGTGTGTCTAACAACCCTAGTGCCCCAGAACTGTAGGGACTTTAACCCTTAACCAATACGAGGGTTAGACACAATGACTTGACATGAATTATTTACATTATAGAACCTCCCTATAGGAACATCGGGGTATGACATGACTCAAGTACATTACAGACACATCCCGGAATAAGCATCGTGTTATAATACATAAGAAGTACAAGTGAATACATTCCGAAGTTACAATTAAATCAACATGCTCTAGTGGCTCCTAGGTGACTTTAATATCCAATACATCAGAATGATCTAGGAATACTTTCATCCCCCCTAGTGGATGAGACTGTAATTTCTCATATTCCCTTACTTCTATGTTCGGGATCATTTCCACTTCGGGTTCATCTTCACCCCTCAATTCCACTGCAAATGTTTCCTTCTCTTCATCGAATTCCCATGCAATATTTTGTGTAAAAAATGCACACACTTTAAATTTGTATCCTAATTCATTAAAAATTTCCCCACACTCAAGACATACCACTTTTTCCACTTCTTCAACTTCCTCAGCTGGAGGTGATCCTTCCAATTGATCTGCAACTTCTACTAATGTGTGCTGCCTTCTTTCCACCTGTTTCTTGCATGCTTCCTTCCAAATTTCCAATTCCTTTTATAGTGGTTGCACTTCTTCCTTTAGAATACCATTTTCATACAAAATTCCCTCAATTTGAGGTTCTTCTGCAACAGGTTTTTGTGGGGCAACATTTGTCCTAGGTCTCAAGATGGGAAATTCAATATTTGATTCAATGTTCTCCAATATTTGCCATGCTGATTCTGCCACTATGACAGATCTGGTCCTCCTTCTCTTCACTGGCCATGATTCCTGTACTTCTTCTCTTCATATTCTTCTCTTCCTCTGCGGTACAAGGGTTTCTAATTTTGCAATTGATGTAGAAGGAATGTTTCCTATTTCAACATCTTCCCTTATCTTTTCCATCTATGCTTCTTCCTTGATTAGAGTTCCCCTCTATTCAGGAGAGGATTCAATGGTGAGTACATCTAAATTCTAATAAATCTCATGTATTATTTCTCAATAATGAAGAAACAGTGCCATTTCCCCACTACCTTGTTGTAAACTCTTGTAATATTGATGGATTCGAAGGGATGTATGAATTATTTATTATTTATGAATAAATGGAATTCAATTAAATTATAGTATGGGTTTCATGTTCATTGACTAAGACATTGTATCCATTGGGTCTAATTTCATAGCAATTGGAGCAAACTACACCTCATTTCCCCAAAGGTCCAAAACTAGTTTTTTATATCTAATTGAAAGAAGTGATAAAAGCCATGGGAGGTCGATTGGTTATGAATATGAGTCTTTGATAATGTATTATACATGTACCCTAATTCAATTTAAAAATTATACTGTGTTTCTGCACATTTTGGAAGCCATTTGTACCAGTTACCCTCGGGGATTTGATCCCAAAATTGTTGGTAAAATCATCTATCTTGTTCAAAATTTAGTAAAAACTTGCATAAGTGATTGGAGGGACATAATACATACCTGAACATAATAATTAAGTTATTATATCATTCACATACCTTATCTGAATATCTGGGAGCAATTTGGCTGATTCAGAGACCAAGACACTAAAACTAGTCAAGAACCAAAGTTGTGAAAAAATTGAAAACTGGGAATTTTAATAAAAATTTAAAAAAGAGACATTACAAGTGGTATCAGAGAATGATCGTGGAACCTTATGTGGTCTGATATTTATGAGTACAATAATTCAGGGACCACCATTATATATTGAAACCCAAAAGTGCTTTTGTTGAAGAGGGAAAAAAAAGTAGGAGAAGAAGGAAATTTTTGCGAAAACTATGACTAGTGTTGAAAAGGGAACTTCATATGATGGTGAGAAGCATATAAAAATCATTTAACCTATAATTTAAGACATGGCCCAGAATATTATGAAAGGATTTGAGTTGTTGGCAGTCCAAAGTTGGAAAAAATATATTGATTTTAAGAAAACCAAGGGAAAAAATGCATCACCTTTCTTGAAGGAGCAAAAGGAGGAGACCCATGAACCACCTAGTTTTGAAATAGGTGAAGTATAAGAAGTAGCACATGAAAAGGATCAAAATTCACTCACAAGCGACTCTAAAAGATTTGAAGAGACATCACATGAGTATGAATAAGTCTCTATTGAAAATACTGAAGATAATTTCGAGACACATTCTACCTTGGAAATGAAACAAAGATAATCTAATGGTGGATGCTTGAACTATGAAGGAGTACCTACTGATGGGTGCTCACACCACTATGTTGGTGACATAGAGATCAAATTTGAAATATTTTGTGAAATCCAAACTTCCATCAAGCATGAAAATGAATACCTTGTAGCAGTTGAAGAAGAAACAATATCAACTTCCCCATCACCACTGGAGCTTCATGAAGTTGGTCCAAGCAAGAAGGAAGAAGATGAGGAGGTTCATTTGCAAGAGCCTCATTTTATTGAAGGGTCCTTAAATATTAATGAAAAGAAGATCCAAGAGGCCCTTAGTATACTCCATGAAACTCAAGCATTGATATCAAATTCTTTTTGGAGAGCTACTTCCTTGAAGGAGCCATCCTTCCTTGAAGACATGGAGAAGATTCAAAGAGCAATGTGCAACATCAAAGATTGTAAAATGGTAGATTGTTTGGAGGATTCTCATGACATGGTGGATCATGAGAAATGGGGAAATTTTAATGTTATTGATGTGTTTGAAATGAACTTGAAGAGATCCATACACTTGATGTGGTGGAAGAGGAACTTGAATTGTCTCTTGATGAAGGTTATGCAATTTTTAAAGAAGTGCATGATTCCTCTACATTGGAACCAATATATGACAATTTTTTCACACTTTTGAAGGAGGTCCGTGATACTACCCATATGGATAATTCCCATGATAAAACTTCTGCACTTTTTGATCATTTGGGTGAGTTAGTTCATTCTCCTACATCCTACAATTCCATGTTTTGCAGCATTAGTCTCAATGAAGTATGGGTGGAAGGGTTCTTTTTTATGGTGCCACATGAGGAGTATGAAACTCATAGATTTATTTTTTATGATGACATGGTTGGAGCACATTATTATTTACATTTGCAGCATCATCCTTTGTTACTTTATGATAATGCACATCTACATGGATGCACCTATGATATGCATTTGAGTCACTTGAAGACTCGTGGTTTTTCCTGCTCAATGCTTGGTTCATTTCATGTTGGAGGAACTTCATCAAACACTATGGTGAATAGATTTATAATTGGAGAAAATTTTTGTTTCCCACAACCAAGAATGATTTTAAGGAACCATACTTATTTATAAGTGTAGAAATGTTGGAAAATGGTGGTCTACTTACTTGGAGGTATAAGCACTTTCATGATTTTTTGACAAGGCACCTCCTTGGTGTACATTTTTATTATGTTGTTATGTACTTTGATTATATATATTATGTACTCATTATGCTTGGAAGAATGCATACAAGAAAATGGGATCCTAACACTCTCTTTCCTAATGGTATGGGTTGGAGAGCACTCTTAATTGTTAGAGTGCAATACTATAAATGGGACCTTGAGATAGTTTTTAGTCCCATTGATTTCAAATTTTGGGAAAACAAGAATTATGGGACTTTGGATTCCCCACTTAATAAAGTGATTTTAATCAAAGTAGTGCAGCAACAAGCATGGTGGTTCCTCTTGAAAATCCTAATTGGAATATGTACATACTATAGGAAGTTTGTGAAATGGTTCTCCAAGTTTACTTCTCCACTCACTTATATGACTAAGAAGGATTGCATAAATGTGGTAGTGGATAGATTGAATGAGTTTTCTCATTTGTTAGCTGTTACATCCTCTTTTAGTGCTGCAAAAGTGGCTGACCATTTCTTCAAAGAAATATTCAAATTGCATGGGCTCCCCAAGAGAATTGTGAGTGGTAGAGATGGTAGATTCATGAGTTCTTTTTGGCAATAAATTTTCAGATTGGTTGGCACTCAGTTGACTCCAAGTAAAAGCTACCATCCCCAAATTGATTAAAAAACAGAGAGAGTGAATAAATGGTTGGAAGGGTACCTCTGAAACTATGTGGCAGAACAACAAAAAGCTTGGACAAAATGGCTACACTTGGGTGAGTTTTGCTACAACACCACCTTTCACATGTCAATAGGGATGTCTCTTTTCAGAGCATTATAAGTTATGATGCACTTACATTTTCTGATATGATATTTGGTGATAGTAGAGCTCCAAAAGCTAAAGATTTTGTGGAAGAAAGCGAAGAAATCTTAAAGCTTTTAAAAGAAAATTTGCAGGTAACAATATGCAGATAAACATAGAGAGGAAAGGACCTTTCAGGTTGATGATTTAGTGTATTGAGGTTGCATCCATACAAACAAGCATCTATTAAAAGGAATGGAGTAGAAAATATAAAGCCAAGATTCTATGGGCCCTACAAGGTAATCCGAAAGATTGGAGAAGTACAATATTAGATGGAACTTCCAGAAGGGAGTCAAATTCATAATGTATTTCATGTTTCTTGTCTCAAGAAAGCTATTGGTAAGAAAACTATCATTTCAGATACACTCCCTCCTTTGGATGATGAAAGACAACTCACACTTATTCCATAAAAGGTTTTGAAGACAAGGGAGAGAAGATTGAGGAGCATAACAATCAAAGAATACTTGGTGCAATGGAAGGATCTACCAAGTGAAGATGCCACCTGGGAAGAGGAGAATATTTTTTAGCATCCAAATATGAAATTGCTTGAGGACAAGTAATATTGGGTGGGGAGGACTGTATACCTCAAATTAATGAATTTTTGAATCAAGACTATCTCACAACATTTACATTGGCTGAAGATATTATTGTAATTCGATTCATAATGGATTATCGCCAACTAAACAATGGAATTCAATACTCCATTCAGATTATCTAGAATTCCAGATTTAGTTGGTGTGAGATCATGCAACAACTCGAGGATAATACGTATCACTTCAATTTCATCCCTGAATTTATCACAGTTGGAAATAATTACATTCCAGAGGAAATAAATAACTATCCCCGTCCCACTCCCAGTGAAGTAGTGGATGGGTTGTCAGACGTTATAATTCGCAGTGATGACAACGAAAATTGTGATGGAGTAGAGTGCATAGTTTGTTATGAAACCTTTAAAAATGGAGAGAGTGAAAAACAATTGGCATGCACCCATTTTTTTCATTCAAATTGCATTTTCTTGTGGTTTAGTCATAAAATGAATTGTCGTACATGCAAATATGATGTAGCTCCTGGTTGATTATACATGTAGATATGACGTAGTGATAGCTCCTGGTTGATTATAAGGCTGAGAATGGTTGATTATAAGGCTGAGAATGGGAGCCATCAGTAGTAATAGGACCAGTTGTGAGTGTTCAAGGAGGGTGTCCATTTGATACAATTTTTGTATTAGGTATATGCAGTAATGAATGGATAGTTCTTCCATTCAAAATTAACACAAGCTTCTTTCTAAGTAAGATACCGATAGGAAATTTTTTATTTAAAAAAAATAATTCGAGATACAATGTTATTATATTTATTTATTAATTAATTTATAATCATTATAGTGTTATTAAATCTTTACATAGTGTAAATAATTAAATATTTTAACATTACAAATATTCTCATTATTTCATTCATAAATTGTTGATGTATTACCTTAAGATTGTTTCATTTGCCATTTTTAATAACATAAATGTCCCAAAACAAAGCATTGGTATCTATTTCCCTAAAGTATACTCACCATAACTTCATAATGAAGTTAGCTCTGTATTGCATAGCATAACTTATTAAAATATAAAAAACGTTATCTTCTAGGATGTTATAATTATGTTTACGCTAAATTTTGTATCAAGGTCAACAAAGGAGTGACAAATTGAACATAGGGTGTTTAAGTGTAGGTGTGCTATGTAGGTTTTTAAGGCTCATTTAGCAAAATTTTCAATTCTAGTGTCCTCTTGGGGAAGACGTTGCCCATTTCCAAGCTAATATCATCATGAACATATTGAACTTGTCTTCCATTTAGGTTAGTACACTGTAATCAATGCCCAATGTAGAATCCCTTGAATGTAGAACTATTATTTTTAATGTATAATTATAATGGGTTGTTTCCCCTCCCCTCTTCGAAACGCAAGGACGGAGATCTAAAGTTAATGATGATAAATAATTTTTATATAATCTAATTTAATAAGAAAACTTGAAACTATATCAGAATTTAGACACGGGAAAAATTTAAACTATGTATGGATGGACTAATAGCATAAAATTTTTTGTGGTTTAAAAAAACGTGTTATGATATATAAGTTTCCTCTTTGTTTTCTCCTTTTGCAACGTTAAAAGTCGCGACACCATGGAGACATGCTAGAAATATTTTTTTCAATTATATAAACAACTAGGAAGTATAAATACATTCTTTTTATTTACATAAACAACATATAAATAAACAACATATAGGAAGTATAAATAAATTCATACAAATTTGTAGTAGTTTTATGTGTAGAATGTTAGAAAGATCATTGAATGTATGAAAGAGAGATAAATAGATATAGAGAGAGATTTTCACTTTATATCAAAATATTGGGATAATGGAGTCACCAAGGAATGATCTTGAGGACCTTGCTTTATTAGAAGAGTCACTTAGAGGGAAACGTGCTCCACAATAACCTCAAGGTGCACTCAGTCGATGGGATAACTTGCTAATTTTAAAATATATTAAAATACAAATGCAAAGAGAAAGATCCTTGTTTTGTTATTCTTTTATGGTTGCAACCTATAAGGACAAAGTTATTCCAATTCTAAAATCAAACTCCTGTATAAATATATAGTAAAATATATACTACCAAATCTATGAAGTAAGATCTTACTCAATTGGGGACTAATCCCCTTTACATGACCATAGGAAAGAACAAGAAGTAGGTTACTTAACAACATAAGATATTGGTTTCCTCTACATGAAGATGATAAGTAAGATATGCCACATAATTGATGAGTCACACTCCCATTTCCCTCCAATTCCTTAATTATATTAACACAACCTTATTCTTCAAAGAGTATTATAATAATATAAGAGCTTCATCAAATATAAAAAATGAGAGGATAGGCCTCTTTAAACAACACAAGGAGGCTAGAATCCACCCTCATTCAGCTCATGCATCCACAAAAGAGATAATGACACATAGAGGGTCTTCAAAACCCTATTTATGAAGACATTTCTAAGACTCTCAGAGAAGGGAGACAATGGTAGGTCTTGAAGCAGAAATAAACATGTTGAGAAATATGACGAGAATGTTTTCAATTCCATACAAACTATGGTAGGAATAGTTTTAGGAACAATTAGGAATAGTTTGGGGATCGTACAAACAAAACTAGCAATAGGGACAACTCAAATAGATCGAGTTCACTTCTTTTCAAAAAACCTTTGGTACTATAAAATTTTCAAAATAAGGAATCAATAGTGTTCATTAGAGTCTTAAAAACTTTGAGAACAGACAAAATTGAAATCGATGAAGTATAAGTTGACATTATTATAGAAGACTAAAAAGTAGTAAAATTCAGTGCAATTCTAGAGAAGGTATGTAAAAAATGTAAGAAATTCAAACTTATGCATTAATTTAAGTTCAAAAATGAAATGATATATTCATATCATTACATAAAAATTGAATGGGATCCAAGAGTATTCTTAGAAGCATTAAAGACTTGACATCTTATATTAAAAGCACATATAACTTAAGGAATTGGGAGATCTTCATAATTTGAACTATATGATCAAAAACTATCCTCTCTCACTCTCTCTCTTAAATTAGATTGAATGAATATTAGAACCTGCAATAAAATAATTGACAATGGTTGAATGCCATTATCGCCTAATCTCACTGAAGAAGCAACAAGGGGGCATCTCTTGGCTATGACTAGAAGCACCTCTCCCAAGTTAGAGAAGCTTAGAGATCTCAACACAAAGATTAAACTATCAAAAGATGTCAAACGGAGTGCATGAACTTCTTTTATAAATTACGGTGGATTTTTTCTTCCTTCTAGACTTCTCTCATGAAAATACTAAAATAATAATTAATAATTTTTAGGAGATGATATCTTTGGTGAATTGGATGCTTCTTTGGAAAGTCTCTCCTTCCTTGGACCCACATGCATCCATGAATTCGATCTCAACAGATAAAATTATCATCATTATATTTCCTAAATCCTTTTTATTGGTTTTCTTCTTTTACTAATCTTTCTTGATCCTTATATTCCAAAATCAAGAAACTTTTGTCCTCTTTTTTTTGCTTATTTCCCTGCTTTTAACATGATTTACTAATTTGGTCCTATATTTTATGTTTTATGCTATTTTTTCTTTATTTTAATAATTTATTATGATTTTCCACTACTTTTCTACTTTTCATGTTTGTTTATCCTTTCTGCCACTAGCTAGCTTTTCCATGCTTTTTCCAGCTTCTTGTTTTTCCTTGATTTCTAGCTTTGGCTTCTTTCTTCTAAATTCCTTCTTTTGTCATGATTTACAATGATCAATATTGTATCTCTTATGGAAACTCATGGCCACATAGTCATTCCACTCAGCCAAATATTCATTCATTCATAAAATAAAAATTACTCTAAGCCATCTCATTATTAAAGTTTTTTATTTTCCTCACTAAGTAATTCTTTGTCAAAAATTAATCCCCAAGCAATTAATGATGTTTTCTCCTAAGCAATTTATTTAATTCTTTAACTAATACCCATGAGGATATCAAGGGCCAGTGGTTTCTCCATGGTGCTACAAAAATTGACAGTCCTCCCCTCTCAAAATTTCATGTCCTCAAGCAAGAAACTAACTCCAACCATATATGAATCCAACCAATGACTCTACCCTTCAATCTATGTTGTTGTTTAACTATATTTGGAATTCTCAATCCCAATATAAGTACCAAATATTCATGAGGTTTCTACTGCACCACTATAATTATCATTATTCCCTAATGACTAGCTCTTCTTCCTCTCCAACAAAATTTTCGACTCAATTAAGATAAGTGAGAAGAATGCTTGGATCCGATTGTCTCCTAGGTAAGGCTACAGATGTACCTACCACCTTTGGAAATCTATCATTCCAAGGAATGTTAAGGTCTCATAACCATAATGCAATCCCATCATTTCCCATGCCTCCAAAAACTTCAACCATTAGTTCAAACAATGTATAAACCTTTTCACATGCAAGATAATTTCTATCATGCATTGTTCCATTGCACATTTTATGAATCCATTATGTTAAAACTTCCATATATATATGTATGTGTGTGTGTGTGTGTGTGTGTGTGTGTGTGTGTATACCCAATCCTTGTATAAACAAATACCACTACATGCAACCTCAAATGCTATGTCCTTAGCTATATCTCCCATAGCTAAGCCCACCTCATGACTCTTCTTAATTTAAATCAACAAGTGCTTGACCAAAATTCTCTTCATCTTTACTCTTCATAAGCACCTTCAAATATAATTTTTTCTCATGATCCATCATCATATGAGGCTCTTTCAGATAAATATGACTATAATAAGCCATATGAATATGATTTATAATGCTAATGGAGGAAAAATGTATCCCTCCCAACTCCATACAAAATTATTCCTCAAAAGCGAAGTAAAGGAGTATATAACAAGAAAAAATATTCCCTTTATTTGTCTTGAACAC
>LPNX010261652.1:87295-114268 GCA_001517045.1 Pseudotsuga menziesii | reverse complement strand
AACCTATGTCGGCATGTCTGTGAATCAGAGAAACCGAGTCCCCCACTTGGGCCTCTACCACTTCAATCCTCCATCTCTCGATAGCATGCTCACAAGCAAAAGGAAAGCTTGGGAAAAACACAAAAGTGCTCCAAGGGACAAAGGGATGCAGACTCAAGTATAAGCTCCAGTAACAATGGACTATAGTTTCTTTGCTCTCAATTCTCTTATGCTTCAATCTATCCAAAGGGTTACTTATATAGCTCTTTAATGGGGAAATGAAGGGTCGAATCTAAGGAATCTCAAGGCATATGGAAGTTTAGGAGACAAGTGAGTCAGATACACATCAAGGAAAAATTCAAAATAATTTGGCCTTTTGCACACATCCCAATGTACATGCTTTTAGGGGTCAAACCTACGTATGTACACGAGAAAGGGTTTAAAAGTCATGCATGGCAATTTAAGCATATTTTTAGGGATGATATTGGAAAAATCAAAGGTATAAAAATGGTCCATGGGGTCTAAAGAGTCTGCATAGGGACAGAAAAGGCCATAAAAATGTGATTCACCATGTGTGGTAAAATCAGCTATGACAGATGCCCCCTAATGTATGAGGTCAGAGGGGTCATACAATGGCCAAAATACATTATAAGTCGATCCCAGAAGTAGAGTGATGAAGAACCCCGTAGAAGAACCAACCACCCAATCATCATAATAAAATGATAGAACTATGCACATAATTGCAAGTACATATGGCACTCCCGAATACATAAGAGTACAATGGCCATGAATAGGCATGATACAAAATATGACATGAGTGGTCATCGCCACATACAATATACATATATGAGAATCTCCATGATGAAGATATACAAAGGATCATGATCTCCATAATGTCTGAAGATATACAATGGATCAAGATCTCCATAATGGCTGGAAATGTCTGACATATACTGGAATCAAGTCACGAGAACTAAAATCTCATGAACACTAGCACGATCAATGAGGTAGCATATAAGAGATGCCACCAATATAGAAGGTTTTCTACACAAACCACTACGAGTACATGTCCTACTATGTGAATAGAGGTGTCAAGGTTGAACATAGTAGTCCATCGTCTTATTACGGGTCATTGATGTATACAATTAACTGACGCGAGATCACCCACCGATAATGATAATGGGAATCAAGGTACTAGAGTGCAAAGTAACAAGTGTGAATAAATGTGTTGAGGTCAAACACTTGAGAGAATCCATCGATCAGGGGACATTGATGTATTCCTAAAAAATTGTCGATGGTGAGAGAAGCTGCCATCGATGACTGAAAGTCTCAAGGCACTCAAAATGACTCTAGATTCCAATCCCAGAGTAAATGATCTGAATTTGATGGGATGAAATACGCTGGAAGGAGGGCATTAAGGCATCCCCCGTCATCCAACACGAGGTACTCAACAAGGCTGTATAATATGGAAGAACTCGATCATAAGGTGCATGAACCAGTAACTGTACCGGGAATGGCCAACATGAAAAGTCAAGACAACTAAGGAATGGTTGACTCAGGTTTCAACTTCCTTCGAACAAGAGCATAACGGAAAATGGTGACTGAATATAGGAAGCATAGACTCAATATACAAAACTGGGACATCTCTGCAACACAGGAGGCTTCGACAAAGGCTCCATAGCGACTGGAAACTTAACTAGTCTGTGGAGATAAACTCAGACAAACGATTATAGCTTTTAAAGTAAAACTATAAACCCAACCAATGGATGTGATATATAGTGCTCTGTTCGAAGGCGAAATGACTTGACAGCTGCCAAAGATAACATCTTTCCTTGTTCAACTTTTTGGTTTTTTAACTTTTTTGGACTTTTTCAAATAATTAAAAAGCTTGAAAAAGAATAAAACTTCTTTAAAGTTATAGACTAGGAGGAGACAAGTGTCAAATGGGAAAACAAACTAGTTCCAAGTAGTGGAACATACCTATGCTCAATGCAAGGATACATGTGTAGGATAGCGACACTCGGGGGAAAGTCCCCTCCCAGTAAAATTAGGGAATCAAGCTGCAAAGGATATAAAAAATGGCTCTGTGTGGCTAGACATGAGACAAGCTCAGGATATATGGTTGAAACTTAAAGTTAGGGAAGTCGGCATAAGGCTCAATTAAGGCAGGAAAAGCTCATGATAATGCAATTACAACTTGATATAAGGGAGTCCCGAGGGAATAATCCAGCAAAAAGATCAAGAGGAGTATGAGGCTCTTACAAAATGTCATGGCGGTACTATACAACAAACTCCCACACCCTAAAGGTCAAACTATCAACATGGGAACCAAATGCAAAGAAGGAGCTAACTAGGGTACCCATGTAAGGTCAAGCTCTACCATTCACATCATGCCACTTCTAAAATAGAAAGAAGGTTCCGTGACATAATAGAATAAGGTCGTACCTATGGTTATAATGAAATGGTCATAAGGTCATGCAAAATGCAAACAAGGGTGAAACCTAACCTATATGCTTGTTTAAACATCATACCTGAAATCGGCATGAACAGGTCAAAATAATCGTCAAAATGACACTCAAAATGGTCTCCTACATCATATATTAGTAAAAAACAGTCCAATAGGATTAGAAATGATCCAAACCTATAGAAAAGGAGGTAAAAATTTTCAAAATTTTGAAAAATTTCTATAAATAGTAAAAAATTTAAAACATTACATAACATTTGTAATTTTTACCCAATTGAGCTCAGAACTTCAAATGCAAATTCTGAAAGATCTAGTCGATGGAATCCGACACCATGTTTTCCAGGTAATTACCTATGCCCTGCTCTTTCATTTTCATATAAATTTTTCAATTTTCCATGGTCAAATTCGGATTCTAGGCCATCCTAAAGTATGCGCTATCGCCCATACAGAAATCGGGGGTTTTTCTGCATATAGGGCTGGCTATACGTGGAAAAGGGTCCCAAAGTCATGTACATACGTGGTTGTTTTGCAAACAGTCGCGTATGCAGCTGCATTCAAGGTTTTTTAAGACTTCTAATGACCCAAGCTTGAATTAAATGTGCAGGATGGTTCTAGAATGGAGAGAATGAGAGCACAGGGATGTAGAAGAAGAAGTATGAGCAGATCTAATGGATCAACAAGCTCTTTGTGTGTGCGGGCTCTACAAGTTTTGGTATCTTGGTGGCTTAAGGGCCAAACCAAGACTACTGCAGATGCTAGTAGACTACTAGGATCCTAACTCAGAGTCTTTCCATATTGATGTGATGTCCCTCACCATAGAAGTGGAGGACATATACTTTATTACTGGATTGCCCCAACGAGGTGAAGTGGTGAACCTACGCTCTTGCGGGCCTGGAGTTGGCCTGACCATAGATGAGTACATAGAAGTGTGTTGTTATCTAAACACATATAAGGTTGGGAGTCAGATTCCAATAAAATCCATACAGGTGCTAGGCCTAAAGGCCATACTACTGACACTCAGTAGGATAGCGGGGCTAGCCTCACTCCACTAGGCCTCGTGGCCCTTGATGTTCTATGCAGTGGAGTGCATGAGGCCCACAGTTTACGACTAGAGTACGACACTATTGAGCAACAGCTCAGCAACTGCAAGATGGGTAGGGTGCAGAACTTTGGTTTTAGCAGCCTACTAAGCACGTTCTTCTTTGAAAGTGTTCCAGGACTCAACCCTAGAGTTGAAATTCCTCTTCATAGGGTTTGAGATCTGTCCCAATGACGTTGGGTGGATGCAATGCGCAGACTGGGCAGAGGTAGGGTGTCTAACCCCTACCCAACTGATTTCTTTCCATGGTGGCAGCGATAGATAGTTGCCATCGATGATTACCCCTATGTGGGGATAGATTTTTGGGGAGATCCCGACATGCCACTACCACTAGGATTAGCATATGGTGACATTGGTAATGAATCTTGACCCTCTTTTTAAAAAAATTTGACTTATTTAATTTTTTTTGTGTTTTTTGATATATGGAATCAAAAGACATACTTTTGGTGTGACAACACATAGTGATGATCTGTCATATTCATGCAGATGTAGGACCAAGGTGGCCTGAAGGCTTCTCTCGTCATATATGAAGGTGAAGAGGAGATGACATTACAGGTATGGATGTGAAGCGGAAACTCCAAAGCATTCATACCAACTTCGTGCGGCTGACACATAGGGTACCTATGGCACAAGTCGAGGACTTCCTAAGGCCATGCAGCGTCAGGTGGTGGGTGTACCAAAAGCATGGGTGCGGTTATTTCGACGGCTAGCAAGAGCCGTGGTGGCATACCACGATCACAACCCCCCTCCTCCTCCATAGACTTAGATACCTAGGAGTGACACATTTTTGTACTATATTTTATTTATATTTTGGTGGCTTGGAAGCCCCATTTTTGTATGACACTTATGTATTATGACGTCACTTTTGGATATTTAATGAAAAACTTTTATGATGATCGATTTATTTATTTACACGTGTAAAAATGTATGTTTTTGATGAGCTTATTTTCTATGAAACAAATGTCAATCGAACACATATTTAGCATATGAGTCAGCAAATTGATTATTAATTCTTGGAACATGTATATATGTTATATTGTCAAATTTTTGTTCTAACAATCTCTACAAATCAAGACGTACCACAAGATAAAAAACACCATGTGAAATGGCATCCCGTAGAAGCTCGATAATGACACTATGATGGTTCTTATGTAATAGCTTCTTTTCCTCCCAGTTCTTCAAGCTATTGAGGTTTCTCTTTAGTCACTTCCATATCCTCTAAAATATGAGACTGGTCCCCAAATACCTCAGTATCCCCTAATGGCTAGACTGCATTTGTTCATCTTCTCCTATTTCCAAATCATGGATTATGTTCACCTCAGGGTCAATTGTTTCTAGTTGAATGGGAGTCTCAGCAATAATTCAACAATATGTTGGTTCTTGTGTGACAACATCCTAGTCAACTTCAACATTTTCCTATTCTTGAGGTTCTCCCTCCAATAATTCCGTTTCTTGAGATTGTTCTAGGGTCATAGTAAAAACTTATAAGTTTCAATCAGGGATTGTCTCAAACTCTAGATCACCTGCTTCCATTTGAGTAGCAACCTCAAAAAAAATTTCTAAGGCTGTTGGTTCTTGTGTAAAAAGACCCTGTATTCCCACTTCTTCCAGCTGTTGTTAGATTTTTAACATTAATCTAGCATTATATTAGGATCTTTAACTGAAAGAATAACAAGCACAACAATCAAACACAAGAGACAATGAACACAGTGTTTTCCCTCAAGGAAACCATAAATGGAGAAAACCCCACAACTTCCTCAGAGATAGAATCAACATAAAAGTAAAACCCCAAAACAGTAAGATGATCTCACAGCACCAGTAACCTCTTTCTTCGTAGCCCCAGTGTCTTATTCTTCCTCAGCCATGCACTACAACTGAGTGTGATTGAGTGTGTGATAAATAGAGATGCTAGCTCTCTCTTTATACTAATTCCTAACATGACGAAACCATACTAGGGCCGACTTCACTAGGTGAGTCTAACAACCCTAGTGCCCTGGAACTGCGGGGACTTTAACCCTTAACCAATAGGAGGGTTACTCACAATGACTTGACATGACTTTTTTACATTATAAAACCTCTCGATAGGAACATCGAGGCATGAAATGACTCAAGTACATTACAGACACATCCCAGAATAAACATCGGGTTACAATACATAAGAAATATAAGTGAATACATTCCGAAGTTACAATTACATCAACACTCCCTCTTAACTAGGAAGGTATTCTCTCGACACAATTTATCATCACAAGTATTCTCCTCTGTATCATATGGATCATCATCGAGTCCTCATCATATTCAAGTCATCTTCATCTTCAAGTAATCTTCATCTTCAAGTTATCTTGAAATTCAAGTCATCTTCATCATCGAACCTGGATCAGCACTCGATCTGGATCATCATCACAATATTTGGATCATCACTAGATCTAGATCATCACTAGATCCGGATCATCACTGCTGGATCATCATCACTTGATCATCACAGGTGCTATCTCATGATTCTTCTAGTCATAGGAAGTTCTACAGAGCCAACACTTTTTCATGCTGGTTGTAGGCCTAGCCTCCATGTAGGTCTTCTTCCTAAGTCAGAATCACCCACCCAACACTTACAACTGACCATGAGATGAACACATCCAACACCATGTAAGAAAGGCACACACAACACTCACATTTAACCATGATAGGAACCAATCTGGTCATGTCAGAAAATCCTAGCACTCACATTCACCAGCATGATAGGACACAAATACTATCATCTGTGAAAAGGCTTAGCACTTACAAACAATAGCATGGTAGGAAAAACCTACTACCATATGTGAAAAGGCGTAGCACTCAAATCCACCAGCATGATAGGACACACCTACTATCATCTATGGAAAGGCCAGCACTCACATCCACCAGCATGATAGGACACACCTACTATCATCTGTGGAAAGGCTCTGAACTTACATCTGATCATGTGGGAACCAATCCCTCAATCACATCAGAATGGCTCTTAGTCCCAGACTGAGGATTCTTGGTAACTGAATAGGTTCCTCCATTGAAAGAATGGTTGTAGCCCTTATATTTGAACCTAAGTCAGAATGGACAGCACTCACATCTGACATGGAAGGAACCAATCCTCTCACAATAACAGAATGGAAACAAACCTTATATCTGATCAAGTGGGAACACATCCCTCAATCACATAAAAAAGGCCATGCACTTATATCTGATCATGTGAGAACACATCTCACAGTCATATGAAGATGGCTTTCAGTCCTAGACCGAGTATTATTGGTAACTAACCAGGCACCTCCATTCCAAGAATGGAAATATCCCTTATATCTCATCATGTAGGAACCAATCCTACAATCATATCAGAAAGGATCAGTACTCATATCTGACATGGAAGGAACCAATCCTCTCACCATGACAGAATGGTTCAGCCCTTACATCTGACCATGGAAGGAACCAATCCTCTCACCATGTCAGAATGGATCATGGAGTCATCACTTCTCTTTGGAAGGAACCTTGATCTGGAGAAAACCAAGATTCTCCCTGAAGTACTCAAAATTCACTCCGACTGATGGCTTCATCAACATATCAGCTATCTTTTCATTTGTCACAACATACTGGAGCTTCACTGCACCCCTTTGCACCATATCTCTAATAAAGTGATACCTGATCTCGATATGCTTTGACTTGTCATGGAACACTAGGTTCTCTGACAACTTCACACAACTCTGGTTGTTGTAATATATACAAGTAGCATCCAACTAGAGATCAAATCAATCATACAGTAGCTTCCTTAGCCATACTGCCTCACAACTAGCTGAACAAGCTATGACATACTCTGCTTCAACTATACTCAGTGGCACACATGATTGCTTCCTGCTAAACAATGAGATCACAACTGATCCCATACTGAAGCAACACCCTAAAGTGATTTTCCTATCGATGGCATTGCCTGCCCAATCTGAATTAACATAACTCTCCAGGTTAATCTTTTGATTCGCCTCATACTTGAGCCCATAATAAACTGTACGCCTTAGGTACCTCAGAATATGCTTTACAGCAATGAAGTGAACATGTCTCGGATCTATCAGGAACTAGATCAAGGTGTTCATAGCAAAGCAAATATCTGGTCTTATGTTTGTTAGGCACATTAAGGACCCAATCATCTGACGATACATCGTAGCATCAACCGCTTCTGATGGAGCATCACTCAATAGCTTCAGGTTCGACGCCATAGGTGTGGTCATGGCCTTGCAGTTGATCATCCCAAACCTCTTCGAGATCTCTACTGCATACTTAACTTGTCTGAGGTAGATTCCATCCACATTCTGCCACACCTCCATGCCTAGAAAATAATGCTTCATACCCAAGTACTTCATTTCAAAATTCCTCTTTGTATCAGCAATCAACCCATCCATACTTGTTACAAATAGATCATCTACATACAAAAGGAGCATCACTGGGTTTCCATATTCAACCTTGTAGTAAATTTTGGAATCTGCTTTACTCTTGGTAAATCCCAGGCTAGATAGAAAGTTGTCAGTTCTACCGTACCATGTCATGGGTTCCTATTTCAAACCGTACAGGGATTTCTTCAATCTACATACATGAGACTCCCTGTCATGTGTCTCAAAACTGAGTGGCTTCTCCACATACACTTATTCTTCTACTACACCATTCAAGAAATCAGTATTGACACCCATTTGGTGTATATTACATTTCATCACTACAGCCAAAGAAATTATTGATCTGATGGAAGCGTATTTGACTACATGTGCAAAATTTTGTTCATAATCTATTCCTTCTTTCAGGGAGAAACCACGAGTGACAAATATTGCTTTATATTTTTCAATGCTACCATATGCAGCATGCTTGATCTTGTAGATCCATTTTGAAGTTACGATAGACTTCCTTTCTGGTCTTGGGAAAACATCCCAAACATCGTTCTTCATGATTTATTGATACTCTTCGATCATAGCATCCTTCCATTATTTTCGTTCTATCGCATATTCATAATTGGAAGGTTCTTTATTGATGAAATCACATAATAAAGCTACATATCCAGAGTAGGATCTGGTCCTCTTTCTTTCTCTGTGATTCTCTTATGGAGCCCCATATCTTTCCACACCTTGGATAGCTTCTCGTACCCAAGCAGGTTTCCTCTTGTGAGGATTCTTCTCTTGAGGTGGATCTACTAGTTCTTGAGCTTCTTCAAATTCTTTATCTTCTTCTTGAATTTCTTCATTCATGGTTGTATCATGAATCCTGGGTGCTTCTATTTCTTTAGGCTCTTCAGCAGGTCTCTTTCTAGATTTGTTGTAAGCTAAGTCTTCATGAAATGTCACATCCCTTCTGATGTTGATCTTCTTGAATCCTAGGAAGTATATTCTGTAAGCCTTCGATTTTTCAAAGTATCCCACAAATATACCCTTATTTCCTGAAGGATCTAATTTTGTCCTCTTCTCTTTTGGAATGTTTATGTACACTAGACAACCACATATTCTGAGATGGTTGACTTTTGGTTTCTTGCCGAAAAATACTTTTTCAGGTGTCTTGTTCTTGAGTACTCTGTGTGGAGTATGGTTCTGTACATACAACACTATTCTTGAAGCTTCTGCCCATAGATGCATAGGAATATCTTGATCATGAAGCATTTCTCTTGCAGCTTCCATGATAGTTTTATTCTTCCTTTATGCAATCCCATTCTATTGTGGATTATATGGGGTGGACAACTCCCTCTTAATCCCTGAGTCTTTTCATAACTCTTTGAATTCATTTGAGGTGAAGTCTCCACCATTATCTGATTGAAAGGTATTGATCTTCTTTTTTGTGTGATTCTCGATCAAGGCTTTGAATTCCTTGAACTTGATGAATACTTTATCTTTGTTCTTCATGAAGCAAATCCATGTCTTCATAGAAAAGTCATCAATAAAAGAAACATAGTTTACATACCCGCTTAGTGAACTTGATGACATTGGACCACATACTTCGGAGTGGATGATTTCCAAGATTCCTTTTGCTTTGCTCTCGCTAATTGGAAATGTCTTCTTTGTGTTCTCTCCTTTCACACATCCTTTGCAAACCCCATCATGTTTTTTTTGAATTTATGGAAGACCTTCAACAGCTTTTATTGCTAGTGGTAGTGCTCTGTAATGCACATGTGCAGGCCTTCTATGCGAAAGTTCATTTGGCTCTACTGTGTCATGGACAAAGGCTTGTTCTGGATGGCCCTTCAATTTGTATAATCCTCCTTCTTGTTCCCAAATCACTACTACATCATTAATATTCTTTCCTTTTTTCCACATGATGGCTTGACCATCTATAAATGCAACCCTCATTCCTTTTGCATCTAATGCAGGTTTCCTAGTACAAAAAATACTTCCTTCACTGTCACATAGAATTTCCTGAGTCTAGCTTATAGGAGGATTCCCCAATACCTTTTATTGGATACTGGTAGTCATCTCCAAGTTTCACCTTGTGTGGTGATTCATGTTCTAATAGTTTCACAAAGGATTCCTTGAATCCTGTCATATGATTGAAAGCCCCACTATCTATAAGCCAATCATTGCTTCCATGAGTAATGTTTCTTGTGAGAGCAGAAATCAAAACATATTCTTCATCACTTGAAGAATATTCACTTTCATATCTGGTTCTCTTTGTTGAAGGTTCATCATCCTCTGTAGCATGAGCATGATGTCTTCTCTTGTTTCCCTTCTTCTTGTGAGAGACATTTTTGTTTCTAGGACATTCTCTAGCATAGTGTCCTTTCTTGTCACATGTATAACATATGATTCTAGACAAATATTTTATAGTGTTATCTTTATGAAAGGACTTACCTCTATGGGGATGAGAACTTCTTCTGGTTTTCTTGGAGTGTACCATGAGAGCTTGATATTCACTTCCCATATTTTCTTCTTCTTCTTGAGAGCATTCTTCCCATAGTTTGCTGAACTTGACTAACTTATTTCTGGCATAGATTCCTTTAATAAAGGAGTCCCATGATCTAGGGAGACCATTCAAGGTGGTCATTACAATCTCTGCATTCTTCACTTCTTCTTCTACTACTTCTAGTTGTTCCTTGATCTGAGAGACTCTTGTAAAGTAAGACTAGATGGTCTCTGTATTATGGATCTTTACATTCTTCAGTTGGTTTCTCAAAGTCATCTTCCGATTTATGTTCTTCCTTTCAAACAATTTGGTTAGGACATCAAACATAGCTTTAGGTGTTTCTAAAGAGGACACCTATGGTATGAGGTGATCCTTGATTGAATCAGCAATAATCCTCTTTGCCAAAACCAACTTCTTCTTATATAAGGCCTTAGCCTCATCTCCCTCTGTATTGGAACCTCCTCAATGATATAGGAGTCCAACTCATTTTCTTCCAGGACCAAGGAGATCCTATACTTCTAGGCTCGGAAGTTATCAACTCCCTCAATATTTTAATCAACTTGGTATGATGAGACATATTAACTGAGAAGCTCAAATGGAAATACAAAATATTTAGATCTTACCAGGTCAAGATGTCGGATCTGTATTTGGAGCTGAAATTATGTAGTGCTGGTTCAGGAGTAGATTAGAGATTTGATTTTCCAGAGTTCTGTCCAACAAAATGCTTTGATCTTGATCTCTAAACTTTGTTTTTGAGGAGGAGATCAATCCAGGACTGGGCTCACTGAAAAATCCCACTTCTCTGGAAATCCCTAATTTCCGGTAGGAGTGTTGGGTTAAAACTGAAAAACCTCAGAATTGGATTATGCTTCGACAGAAAGATGCACCCTAGGGAGGAGAGTTATTCCAACCTTCTTTTCCTGAAAAAATTTGGAGAGAGAACCACAAAGTAGGAATCCCTAGTTCCCGTAGCTGCACATTGTCTTCTTCTCAGGTTAGCTGTGATACCATGTTATATTTTTAACATTAAGCTACCATTATATTAGGATCTTTAACTAAGAGAATAACAAGCACAACAATCAAACACAAGAGACAATGAACACAGTGTTTTTCTTTGAGGAAACCATAAATGGAGAAAACCACACAACTTCCTTATAGATAGAATCAGCACCAAAAGTAAAACCCCAAAACAATAAGATGATCTACCGACATGTTGCAGCTGCAACTGTTTCCCAAAATTTTCAAATTTTGGACCCCCTTGTTAATTTTCGGCATCGCCTAGAATCGTTTGGATCCATGAACTTTTTGTTTTGCTTCTTTAAGGTTAACTCTCTGCCTGTTTTCAAAAAATTGCTGATGTTTGAAACTATTTTGGGTTGCGGGATTTAGAGTTTGGTTGTTGCCCCTTTGAGATGCGATTTCTTGATTTGTTCTCGGGAGCTTATTTTTCATGCTAACCGCTGTTTCGAAGGCCATTTAAACAACATATCGGAGCCATGTTTCCTTAAGAATCCTTCATCACGGAAATTGAATGACGATTATTATGTAGAAGGATCATGTTTTTTCTATTGTCACGTCGAATCGTTGACTCGTTTGTAATATCAGAGGCTGGTCGAAGATGAATCGAAACATTTTTTCTTTGTAAAGCCGTTGTTTCAAAAGTGAAACAATTTTTGGACCGCTGCGAAACGTTAAGTTGTTCCAAACACTTAATATTTTTCGTTGATCTGGCATCATAGAAAAATTTATGTTTTAGATCGAAGACTGTAGTCTGTTTATCTTCTGCCCTTGCGGCTCCCAAAGCAACTAGGTATCTACCATGTAAGTGCTCCGCCAGCCAATGCTTGTCAAGTTTTCATCATGTGTCTGTAGCCTTTCCTCTTTCTCCCCTGTGGCTGTGTAATGAACTTACTTTTTGATGTCGATGTCTTTCTGCTTGCCGACTGGAAAATTTTCCACCCAGAGTTTAGGCTCTAGCTTTTCCGAATCCGATAAACTTAATGGTCTCACGGAGCCCGTCACCTGTTTGAGACCCACTGATGCGGCTGTAAGTAAGACTACCCGGCTGATGTTTTAGTGTTTTAAGATGCCGATGAGTTTTCTCTTTTCGTCGTTTGTGAGTTTTTCAAACCCGTGTGTGGATGAGATAGTGGTTCTGGCACCTATTAAGGTTTTCATAACAAGAGCGCAGTACATGGCCTCTCTTGATGATTAATCTTTTGTTAATATTGTTTGAGTTTATTGAGAAAATGTAGTCCTAACTAATGATAAATGTCATTTAAATTGTAGATGAACTCAAGATATTTTTACAAATTACTACGGCGAAAAGGAATAACTGGGAGACAGAGCAGTAGAAAATTGGCTGGACAATGTTAGGTAGAGTTCAAGCTGAAATCAACGGGATCTGTAGGAGGGAAAATAAAAAGATAAGGCAGAATCGATGATGAAAAAATCCCAGGCTTGTAAAGATCCATCAGTTACCAAGCAGATTCCCCGTTTTGTTAAGTTTTGATAAGTTGAAATCTGAAAACGTAACGCATGAAGTGGATCATGAGTACTCACGGAAAAGACAAAATGGTGATCTTCGATGGTTTTGAGGAGCCCAAAGGTCACGTGTTTGGGGCATCCCAAGGGGTTGGTTGATTTGGTTTAAATATAGGACAGTTAGAGTTTACAAGGGCTTTTTCCCTGGAAATACTTGTGAACTATTGTTTGTAAGAGGAACTACTTCATTTTACAATAAGAAATTGCAAATTTTGCCTATTGGAGAAGGTGCTATGTGGAATGTCTCGATGTGATGAAATGAATGATGTTGAAGGGAAATATTTCATTTTTGACTGTGTTTCATTAAATGTGAGAGCATTCTAACTTTCTGAACCTACGTTCTTGACTGAATGTTCTCTAGTTTATTCTATAATGTTTTCCACTATCAGTAATGGGAGTTTTAAATGTTGATGAGCTATCTTGTCATGTATACCTTTATTCATGTTTATATGTTTTGGTTATAAGAACAATTATCTGTGATTTGCCATAACATGTGGACAGTATTGCATTACTCATGAATTAATATCCAACTCTCTAGATATAGCCTAAATAGTATTTATTTTATTGCTATATGTGTGGTTTAGATGCTTGATAGTTTAAGACAAGAGGTAAGAACCTGCGCATCACATTGTGAATACTCCTTGCATTCTTTATTACTCTGCATGTTAAGTAGGAACTTGCATATCGTTCTTTAAGTCAAAATAAAAAAATATATACGGTGGACTGGGCCACAACCGATAGAACCTTTTAATTTTGTTACTTGACCTACGGTAGCCGGACTGTAAACCATACGGATTCCCTACACCAAACAATCACGGGCTAGTTGGGAACATTGACTGGGGAGAATCTCTTACTATTGTTGCCTGTGATTTTCTAGGCCTCAATAGTTTCTGGTGCTAGAAGGAGGGTCGCTAGTGCATGGCTGGTCGAGGAAACCCATTTTCCCGAGATCATTCCACTGGTAACAGTTCAGCAAGCAGTTTGTTTTCCAATCCAACTCCTAAAGGAGGAGATAGAGAACATTTGTATTCTATCAACAAAAAAGTTGTTAATGATCTGAGGAGACACAATAGGGCATACGTGAAGAAGATTGGAGGATTTTCGATTATCCCTGAATTGCCCAGAAGGGAATATAGAAGGAAAGATCGTCCTATATTGAAAGACTCAGTGCTGGTTGGGGATTGGGAAGAACTTGTAGAAACAACCTTACAGGAAGTTGTACAGCCTTTGAATCAAGTAGGCCCAGATACTCCTCACAGTTCTCCTATTCATAATCCTATTTACTCACCTCCTTACTCTCCACTCAGACTCATGGCAGGCATAAACGCAAATCAACCACCCAACCCATTGAATCCACCACCTACCTGGAAAGCCAGGTCACCTTTAAACCTAACACCTCCTTTTCATGATTTACCTCAATCTTTTGAAAATATTCTTCCCAAATTTGACCCAAGTGAGAAGATGCTAGTAGATGACCACTTGCAAAGTTTCTATTTGGCAATATAAGGATTAAGGGCTAGGGAACACGAGGATATAGTTTGTAGACTTTTCCCGCACACCCTTAAAGGAGTTGCAGCATTGTGGTACTTTGGTTTCCTAAAAAATCTATACCTGATTGGGATACCTTTGAGAAAATTTTTAGAAGTAAGTATGGAACCCAAAAGACTCGTGCAGCTCTCATGAAAGGACTATGCACCTTAAAGAAAGAGAGAAAGGAGAAGGTGCATAGCTTCACCCAAACATTTGCAACATATCTCAAGAATTTTTCTAAAGTTGACAGACCTTTGGATAAAGTCCTGATTGAATATTATACCTGAGCTTTAGGACCCGAGTTGGCCATGTTTTCCAAAATAAAGGCCAAGCCCACTTTAGTGGAGACCTATGAGGAGGTGGAGAAAGTAGAGGCTGAAATGGAAAGCATCGAAGATTATCCCAAACGATCAGGAGAGAAAAATGTGGGGAGGAAAGCTTTATTGTTTACCAAGCCTAAGGAAGAGCAGTCACCAGATTTTGAAGGAATGGAAAAAATGATGCAGATTCAGCTTTCTAACAGAATCATAGACTTGGAAAAGGAAAAGGAAGCCCAAAAGTTCTACAAGCCTTATTACAAGAAAAGGGAAGATAACAATCAGACCCAACCTCCTCTGCATAATTCAACATCTATGAATTTAACAGAGGTAGGAATGGACAATTTTTGCACTTTCCACCAGCAACCCCACTCTGAGAAGAATTGTCCTCAATGGATAAACTCAATGACGTTGGTCATGAATCACCTGTTGGATTCTAAATTGACAGAAGATGAAGATGAAGAAAGAAAAGACAGAAATACATCAACAAAATAACAAGAGGATGAGACCATGGTTCTATGGGACGGTGTTTCATTGTTTGAAGCCGAAGAGGAAAAGGTTTTGGGACACGAAGACATCCTAGAAACAAATGTAACAACAAGAAGCAAAGGGTTGGCTAAAGAAAAAAATATCATGCTCCCAAAGATTAAAAGGATTCAAAGGAATGTTAAGAAATTTCAAAATAATTCCTCAGCTGATAAAATTCCAGAATTCACCATCACCAGTCAAGATCCTAGATAGAATAATGTGTTTGCTAAGCCCAATGAAGAAAAAATGAATGTTGATAAACCAAATCCCACCGAACCTCAGATGGATTATGACATTATGGAAGATATAAAGAAGGTAAGGGAGAATATCTCATTATTTGAAATGTGTAAGGTGCCGCAGTAGAAAGAAAAGATATTGAAAGCACTTGAAGCATCAGAGGAGGGGCTGCCCACTGACAATCAACCCAAGGAAGAGGAATAAATTGGGTAAGAAAGCATCGGGGGTAAGCCTAAGAACAAGAATCCACCTTTCCTCCTCACTTTTGAAATTTTTAACCACAACGTACATAATTTCCTGGTAGACTCAGGGGCATTGGTCAACGTCATTCTGCTATCAGTCTGGAAAAAAATAAATGGGAAGCCTAAGCCATCCACTTGGAGGGTTGTTCAGTTATATATAACAAATGTGAAGGTAATTGGGGAAATGGAGGATGTTCTAGTCTACTTGTCTTCAAATGATAAGGTGTGCCAATTTATTGATATTGTGATGGTTGACATACCAGAAGCTTATGGGCTCATTCTGAGCAGGGACTGGTTGGCAAAGCTAAACGGATATTTTTCCTCGAACTGGTCACATTTGTGGCTATTGTATAAAGGAAGCCCGAATCAAATTAAAATTTTGAGGGAGCCTCACATGAAATACAATGTTACTCAATTCGAAGGAAAAAAAAATCAGTGGATTCTGTTTTGGGAAATTACTTTATTGAGTTGGAACCAAGAAATTACCAACCAAAAGAAGCCAGCGACACATCAGACGCCAAGCTTGATCTCCTTCGGTTTTCATAGGCTGATGAAATCGATTGTAAAATAGTAGACTTAGCTGTAGAAGTAGATGTAAATTCCTGCACATTAGTTAGCCATTTCTGGACACTTTTTTTTGACGGCTCTAAAACGTTAGAAGGGCCAGGATCCGGTTTTGTCCTGATTGACCCCAAGAAGAAAAAACATTTTCTTTCATGTAGGTTAGAGTTTGAATGTACAAATAACACAGCGGAATATGAAGCTTTGGTTCAAGGTTTAAGGAAAGCAATTGAATTAAAGGAAAATAATCTGAAAGTGTTTGGAGATTTTGAAATAATTGTAAAACAAATTCGGAATCAAATACATTGCATTTCTCCTCACTTGAAATCTTATCAAAATGAAGTATGGGATTTACTCAAATGTTTTAATGCGTTTAATATTATATCAATTCCAAGACTTAAGAATGCAGCAGTTGACTTGCTGGCCACGTCAGCTGCTAGGCTTGTGCCCTCCAATAATCGGTGCTCTGTTGAATTGCTTTTCAAGCCCTCGGTTCCGGATATGATTACCAACCTACGAGTATTTGATGATGACCAGTATATTATAGAGTTCCTAACGAATGATGAGGTATTCAAAGGGGTGATTATTGATGATGAAGAACATCAGGCCGAGCTGAAATTCGATAATTTCATCCCTAAAGGAGTCAGAACTTTAGAATGGATGTTTGTTTAAATGGAAAATTTAGAATACCAGCAAATGTAAAGACCCATAGCTCATCTCTACAGTTCGAATTGATTAATCTAGGGACTGAGATGAAGCCTAAATATGTGAATCTTGCAAAATGTTGTTCACCAGCTGAAAGAGAGAAGTTCATTGTTCTCTTCACACAATACAAATATGTTTTCGCCTGGACATATGAAGATATGAAGACATATGACACCAGTATTATCCAGCATGTTATCCCCATCAAATCTGGAGTCAAACCCTATCAGCAGCCTTTAAGGAAAATCCATCCAAAACTGGAACCTCTAATCCAGAGTGAAGTTAAGAAGTTATTGGATGCTAGGATCATTTTTAAGGTCAGACACTTGGAATGGGTATCGAATCTAGTACCAATGAGGAATAAATCTAGAGAAATCAAGTTATGTGTGGATTTTAGAAACTTGAATCGAGCCTTAAACAAAGACAATTATCCTGTTCCACCCATGGAGCAGCTGCTGCAAATGGTTTTAGGTTCTGAACTATTCTCTTTATTAGACAGATTTTTAGGTTACAATCAAGTGTTGGTAGCCAAAGAAGACATATTGAAAATGACATTCAGGACCAGGTGGGGAACTTTTGCTTATAGAAGAATGCCCTTTGGACTTATAAATACTGGGGATACATTCCAGAGGGCTATGGACATAGATTTCCATGGTTTGATTGGTTGCAGTGCTGTAGTATATCTTGATGACATCACGATATTATCGAAGCAGAGAGAAGAACACACATTTCATCTAAAGCAGATTTTTGAACGCTGCCAGAAATATGGTATCTCACTAAACCCCAAGAAGTGCGTGTTCGCTGTTACGGAAGGTAAGTTTCTGGGTCACGTGGTTTCAAAAAAAGGGATCTCCATAGACCCAAAAAGAATCAAAGCCATTGAATAGATTCCCCTTCCCCATAATAAAAAGGGCATGCAATCATTTATGGGAACAATAAACTTTGTGCCAGATTTCGCCCAAATGGTTAAACCCTTGCAACAAATGGTAAATCAAAGTGTACAATTCTAGTGGACTGATGTTGAGAAGAACGCATTCGAAAAAATCAAAACCACTATTGCGCATGCACCCTCCCTCAAGAGCCTGGATTTTGATAAAGATTTTATTTTGTACACTTTCGCATCTGATGATTCGCTAGCAGTTGTGCTTACTCAGAAGGAAGATGGGGGAGATGAATTCTCAATATCATTTATGAGCACTGGTCTGCAAGGGGAAAAATTGAATTACCCAGCTATAGATAAACAAGCTTATGTAGTGTTCAAAGCAGTGAAACAATTCAGGTCATACATACTAAAGAACCAAACCAAAGTAATCGTCCCACACCCAGCTGTGAGGTCTCTTTTCATACAGAAGGAGTTAGGTGACAGAAGGGGCAATTGGGTAACTGCTCTTTAGGAATATGACCTTGAATTCAAGCCATCTTCTTTAGTTAAAGGGCAAGGATTGTGTAGGCTTATGACTGAAAATGGAAACAATGAAGAACATGCCTGGAAAGACGAAGCTGAGTTACATTTGATGGATGTATGTCCTATTTTCACAACCCCTGAATCGTGGTATCGTGATCTTGTGCGTTACCTTCAGACAGGATCATTACCAGAACATTGGAATTCTAAGCAAAGAAGAGCCCTGCATCTTAAATCAGCCTCATACCAAATTATTGAAGGAATATTATTCAGGAAAAATTACGATGAAGTTCTCCTCATATGCTTAGAGAAAGAAGATGTGAAGAAAGTAATGACTAACTTGCATGATGGGCCTGCTGGGGGACAATTTTCCGGAGACACTACAGCTCATAAAATTCTCAGAGCTAGATTTTATTGGCCCACACTTTTTAAGGATGCACACGCCCATGTCAGAAAATGCGGCATCTATCAAAGGTGTAGTGGAAGACAAGATAAAGAAGCAGGACCATTGAATCCTGTGATGATCACGGAGGCATTTGAGCAATGGGGGTTGGATATTATTGGGGAGATAAATCCGAATTCTTCTCTGCAACACAAGTATATTCTGACGGCAACCGACTACTTCACTCGCTGGGTCGAAGCCATTCCTTTGCACAAAATAAATGAGGATGCAGTCATAGACTTCTTGCAAGACCATATTATGACCAGGTTTGGAGTTCCAATTTCTTTACTTTTTGATAATTCTACTTACTTTTCATTGACTAAATTAACTGCTTTTGCTCATGATAAAGGAATAAAGTTGCATTACTCTGCTAATTACTATCCACAGGGAAATGGCTTGGCTGAATCTACTAACAAGAATCTGATTAGGATTTTAAAGAAGACGGTGATAGAAAACCAGAGGAGTTGGCACTTAGCGCTACTAAATTCCCTTTGGGCTAATAGAGTCACCCCCAAGTATTCGATAGGAGTGTCTCCGTATACCCTTGTGTATGGTAAAGAGGTCATTCTCCCCCCCAATATCATGCTACCCTCTTCCATAATAGCTCAAGAATCCAGAGGGTCAAATAATGAAGTCTTGCAAATGCGGATATACAATCTCCTGAAGGGAGAAGAGTCTCGATCTAGAGCCAGAGAGCACTTTAAACAACAACAAGAGATAGTAAAGAGATGGTTTGATAAACACAAGGCTGGAACAAAATATTTTGAGGTAGGAGATTTGGTTCTGAAGTGGGACCACCCCCATTATGAGAAGGGAAAACACATGAAATTTCAGCAGTTGTGGATAGGCCCCTTTCATATTGTGGCAAAGCTTGGCCGTTCAACTTATAAGTTGCAAGATTTACAGGGATGGGAAGAGAACTTACCAGTAAATGGTTCAATTCTCAAAGCTTATTTTTCTTGAGTTTTGTTTGCGTTCTTCTATCTTGTATATAAATAATTTGAATTGGCTGTTTACTTTAAGTTATGTATTTCTGTTTAAATTTGATTGATTTCAATAAAGGAGGCAAACTCGTGGTCGCATGGAGAACATTAGAATTCTGGAATGATTAAAGTTCTTGGGTATAATACTGTGTATTATTGTTTACCCAAAAGGATTTCTTCTATTTTAGCAGTTTTCTCGAGTGGCTATGTACACATTGAAGTCCTGCTTAACCCTGGTAAAATAAACCAGAATCGAAGAGTCCGAAATACTATTTTGAGGCTCCATCCATCTCACATTTAAAATGTCCTAGGGAGTGACAGCAAAGGGCCCATGGAAAGGAAGCAGGGTAAACATTATATTATATATAAATGATCCCATGCCAAGAATCGAATGCCAAAAGGCATATTATAGTCGAAAACTCCCGTGAAAAGCATTATATATCAAAACAAATGCTGAACTATATAAGTACTAAATTGCCAAAAGTTCCTCTCCGTCCGTGAGCTGAAAAGTGAATACATCTGTCACAAAAAAGGACACTATGGATAGAGGATCCTGAATCAAAATTCATAAAGAAAGGAATACAGGAAGACTCATATGTAAAGACAAAAGTTCAAAAGGCATAGAAGGGTGAAAAATGGCATGGGAATGAGGAACAAATGAATATTTCTGTTTACCATATGCTACGATCCTGTGGTGTCCAAGTTGGCAGCCACCTGAAGACAGAGGTAACAAATGAAATTCATTTTCCTAGCCTCAAAAGAGTTATCTTGACTCGAAAATCCTAGTTTTCGCTCTCCTAAATTGGACTATCATCAATGATTAAAAGTACATGTATTTTCCATTTGAGAAATCCAGATATATGGAAGAATTCAACAGTTTCGTTTGTTGTTAAACAGTCTATTACTCAAGAAATAGTTGTCCAGAGATCTAGGTTCACTAGGTAGTTTCCAATTGTTGCAGCTGCAACTATTTCCCCAAATTTTCAAATTTTGGACCCCCTTGTTAATTTTCGGCATCGCCTAGAATCGTTTGGATCCATGAACTTTTAGTTTTGCTTCTTTAAGGTTAACTCTCTGCCTGTTTTTGGAAAATTGTTGATGTTTAAAACTATTGTGGGTTGTAGGATTTAGAGTTTGGTTGTTGCCCCTTTGAGCTGCGATTTCTTGCTTTTTTCTCGGGAGCTTATTTTTCATGCTAACCACTGTTTCGAAGGCCATTTAAACAACATATCAGAGCCATGTTTCCTTAAGAATCCTTCATCGTGGAAATTGAACGATGATTATTCTACAGAAGGATAGTGTTTTTTCTGTTGTCGCATCGAATCGTTGACTTGTTTATAATATCGAAGGCTGGTTGAAAATGAATCGAAACATTTGTTCTTTGTAAAGCCACTGTTTCGGAGGTGAAACAAGTTTTGAACCACTGTGAAACCTTAAGTTGTTTCGAACACTTAACATTTTTTGTTGATCTGGTGTCATAGAAAAAGTTATGTTTTCGATCGGAGACTGTAGTATGTTTATCTTCTGCCCTTGTGATTCCCAAAGAAACTAGGTATCCACCATGTAAGTGCTCCACCTGTCGATGCTTTTCAGGTTTTCATTGCATGTCTGTAGCCTTTCCTCTTTCTCCCTTGCGGCTGTGTAACACACTTAATTTCTGATGTCGATGTCTTTCCGATTGCCAACTCAAAACTTTTTTGCCCATAGTTTAGGCTCTAGAATTTTCGACTCCGACAAAATTAACGGTGTCACAGAGCCCATCACCTGTTTGAGACCCGCTGATGCGGCTGTAAGTAAGACTACCCGAGTGATGTTTTAATATTTTAAGCCGCCGATGAGTTTTCTCTTTCTGTCGTTTGTGATTTTTTCAAACCCGTGTGTGGACGAGATAGTGGTTCTGGCACCTGTTAAGGTTTTCATAACAAGAGCTCAGTACATGGCCTCTCTTGATGATTAATATTTTGTTAATATTGTTTGAGTTTATTGATAAAATGCAGTCCAAACTAATGATAAATGTCGTTTAAATTGCAGACGAACTCAAGATATTTTTACAAATTACTATGGCGAAAAGGCATAACTGGGAGACGGAGCAACAGAAAACTGGCTAGACAATGTTAGGCAGAGTTCAAGCTGAAATCAACGGGATCTTTAGGAGGGAAAATAAAAGACAAGGCAAAATCGATGATGACAAAATCCCAGGCTTGTAAAGATTCATCAGTTACCGAGCAGATTCCCCATATTGTTAAGTTTTGATAAGTTGAAATCAAAAAAGGTAACGCATGAAGTGAATCATGAGTACTCACGGAAAAGACAAAATGGTGATCTTCGACAGTTTTGAGGAGCCCAAAGGTCACGCGGTTGGGGCAGCGCAAGGGGTTGGATGATTTGGTTTAAATATAGGACAGTTAGAGTTTACGAGGGATTTTTCCCTGGAAAAACTTGTGAACTATTGTTTGTAAGAGGAACTACTTCGTTTTACAATAACAAATTGCAAATTTTGCCTATTGCAGAAGGTGCTATGTGGAATGTCTCGATGTGATAAAATGAACGATGTTGAAGGGGAACTATTTCATTTTCGGCTGTGTTTCATTAACTATGAGAGGTTTCTAACTTTCTGAACCTACGTTCTTGACTAAATGTTCTCTAGTATATTCTGTAATGTTTTCCACTATGAGTAATGGGAGTTTTAAATGTTGATGAGCTATCTTGTCATGTATACCTTTATTCATATTTATATGTTTTGGTTATAAGAACAATTATCTATGATTTTTCGTAACATGTGGAAAGTATTGCATTACTCATGAATTAATATCCAGCTCTCTAGATATAGCCTAGTTAGTATTTATTTTATTGCTATATGTGTGGTTTAAATGCTTGAGAGTTTAAGACAAGAGGTAAGAACCTGTGCATCACATTGTGAATACTCCTTGCATTATTTATTACTCTGCATGTTAAGTAGGCACTTGCATATCATTCTTTAAGTCAAAATACAAAAATATATACGGTGGACCGGGCCGCGACCGGTAAAACCTTTTAATTTTTGTTACTTGACCTACGGTAGCCGAACTGTAAACCGGATGGATTCCCTACACCAAACAGTCATAGGCTAGTTGGGAACGTTGACTGGGGAGAATCCCTTACTATTGCTGCCTACGATTTTCCAGACCTCAACATGACAGTAGTAACCTCTTTCTTCCTAGCCCCAATGTGTTCTTCTTCCTCAACTATGCAGTACAACTGAGTGTGAGTGAGTCTGTGATAAATAGAGAGGCTAGCTCTCTATTTATACTAATTCTTGACTTGACAAAACCCTACTAGGGCCAACTTCACTATGTGAGTCTAACAACCCTAGTGCCCCAGAACTGTGGGGACTTCAAACCTTAACCAATAGGAGGGTTACCCATAATGACTTGACATGACTTGTTTACATTATAGAACATCCTGATAGGAACATCGAGACATGACATGACTCAAGTACATTACAGACATATCTCGGAATAAAAATCAGGTTATAATACATAACAAGTACAAGTGAATACATTCCAAAGTTACAATTACATCAACGTGCTCCAGTGGCTCCTAGGTGACTATAATATCCACTACATTGAACTGATCTAGGAATACTTTCATCGCCCCTAGTGGATGAGACTGTAATTGCTCATAATCCCTTACTTCTATATTCGGGATCATTTCCACCGCAAATGTTTATTTCTCTTCATCAACTTCCCATCCAGGTTTTTGTGCAAAAAATGCATGCACTGTGAATTTGTATCCTTATTTATTAAAAATTTCCCCACACCCGATATATACCACTTTTTCTGCTTCTTCAACTTCCTCAGCAGGAGGTGATCCTTCCAATTGATCTACAACTTCTACTAATGTGTGAAGCCTTCTTTCCACCTGTTTCTTGAATGTTTCCTTTCAAATTTCCAATTCCTTTCAGAGTGCTTGCACTTCTTTCTTTAGAAGACCATTTTTATACAAAAGTCCCTCAATTTTAGGTTCTTCTACAAGAGGTTCTTGTTGGGCAGTGTTTGTCCTAGGTCTCAAGATGGGAAATTCAATATTTGATTCAATGTTCTCCTATATTTCCTATTTTGCTGCTGCTGCTATGATATATATGGTTCTCCTTCTCTTCACTATCCATGATTCCTATACTTCTTCTCTCGATATTCTTCTCTTCCTTGGCAGTACAATGATTTCTAATTCTGCAGTTGATGTAGAAGGAATGTTTCCTATTTCAACATCTTCCCTTATCTTTTTCGTCTATGCTTATTCCTCGATTAGGGTTCCCCTGTATTCAGGAGAGGATTCAATGGTGAGGACCTCTAAATTCCAATAAATATCATGTATTATTGCTCAATAATGAATAAACAGTGCCATTTCCCCACTACCTTGTTGTAAACTCTTGTAATATTGATGGATTCGAATGGATGTATGAACTATTTATGATTTATGAATGAATGGAATTTAATTAAAGTATATTATGGGTTTATTGTTTAGTAACTGAGAATTTGTATCCATTGGGTCTAATTTCACAACAATTGGAGCAAACTACACCTCATTTCCCCAAGGGTCCAAAACTAGTTTTTTATATCTGATTGAAGAAGTGATAACAGACATGGGAGGTCGAATGGTTATGAATATGAGTCTCTGATAATGTATTATACACATACCCTATTTCAATTTAAGAATTCAAGTGTGTTTCTGCACATTTTGGAAGCCATTTGTACCACTTACCCCAGGGGGATTTGAGCCCAAAATTGTCGGTAAAATCATCTATCTTGTTCAGAATTTAGTAAAAAATTGCATAAGGGATTGCAAGGCCATAATACATACCTGAACATAATAATTAAGTTATTATATCATTCATACACCTTATCTAAATTTCTGGGAGCAATTGGACTGATTCGAAGACCAAGACACTAAAACTAGTCAAGAGCCAAAACTGTGAAAAAATTGGAATATTGGGAATTTTAATAAAAATTTAAAAAAGGGACATTACAAGTGGTATCAGAGCATGATTGTGGAGCCTGATCTGGTCTTATATTTTTTAGTACAATAATTCAGATAACACCATTATATATTGAAACCCAAAAGTGCTTTTGTCGAAGAGGGAAAAAAAGTAGAAGAAGAAGGAATTTTTTGCGAAAACCATGACTAGGGTTGAAAAGGGAACTTAATATGATGGTGAGTAGCATATAAAAATCATTTAACCTATATTTTAAGACATGACCAAGATTATTAGGAAAGGATTTGACTTCTTGGCTATCCAAAGTTGGAAAAAATATATTGATTTTAAGAAAACCAAGGGAAAAAATGCATCAGATTTCTTGAAGGAGCAAAAGGAGGAGACCCATGAACCACCTAGTTTTGAAATAGGTGAAGTATAAGAAGTAGTACTTGAAGAGGATCAAAATTCACACCCAAGTGTCTCTAAAAAATTTAAAGAGAGATCACATGAGTATGAATAAGTTTCTATTGAAAATACTGAAGATAATTTTGAGACACATTCTACCTTGGAAATAAATCAAAGAGAATCTAATGGTGGATGCTTGAACTATGAAGGAGTACCTACTGATGGGTTCTCACACCTCTATGTTCGTGACATATAGATCACTTTTGAAATATTTTGTGAAAGCCAAACTTCCATTAAGCATGAAAATTAAAACCTTGTAGCAGTTGAAGAAGAAACAATATCAACTTCCCCATCACCACTAGAGCTTCATGAAGTTGGTCCAAGCAAGAAGGAAGAAGACGAGGAGGTTCATTTTCAAGAGCCTCATTTTCATGAAGGGTCCTTAAATATGAATGAAAAGAATATCCAAGAGTCCCTTAGTATACTCCATGACACTGAATCATTGGTATCAAATTCTTGTTGGAGAGCTACTTCCTTGGAGGAGCCATCCTTCCTTGAAGACATGGAGAAGATTCAAAGAGCAATGTGCAACATCAAAGATTGTAAAATGGTAGATTGTTTGGAGAATTATCATGACATGGTGGATCATGAGAAATGGGGAAATTTGAATGTGCTTCATGTTTTTTAATATGAACTTGAAGAGATACAGACCCTTGATGTGGTGGAAGAGGAACTTGAATTGTCTCTTGATGAAGGTTATGCAATTTTTAAAGAAGCGCATGATTCCTCTACATTGGAACCAATATATGAAAAATGTTTCACACTTTTGAAGGAGCTGCATGATACTACACATATGGATCATTCCCATGATAAAACTTCCACACTTTTTGATCATTTGGGTGAGTTAGTTCATTCTCCTACATCCTACAATTCCATGTTTTGCAGCATTAGTCTCAATGAAGTATGGGTGAAAGGGTTCTTTTTTATGGTGCCACATGAGGAGTATGGAACTCCTAGATTTATTTTTTATGATGACATGGTTGGAGCACATTATTATTTACATTTGAAGCATCATCCTTTGTTACTTTATGATGATGCACATCTACATGGATGCACCTATGATATGCATTTGAGTCACTTGAAGACTCATGGTTTTTCTTGCTCAACGCTTGGTTCATTTTATGTTGGAGGAATTTCATCCAACACTGGGGTGAATAGATTTATAATTGGAGAACATTTTTGTTTCCCACCACCATGGATGATTTAAAGGAACGATACTTATTTATAAGTGTAGAAATGTTGGAAAATCTTACCAATTCTTAAAACGCCAACTATAAAATGTTTGGCGATATTTTTCAAAAAACATTTTAATTTCCAAGGATTTTATATCATTTATATAATAATTTGGAGATTTTTAGGGTGAAAAAATTTACCCTATCAAAATTGGGTGAAACATGGCTTCAAAAAATGCAAAATGGTGAATCTTTTTTTAGAAAAAAACATGAAAAAATAGCCCATGGGCTAAATTTCGCCCCTAAATTATTCTTTCCCTCCACATACTTTGTTATATCTTTATGATTATCTCATTCATGGATGTATTGATGAGACTTAGTTGAGCCACTTGGAGTATTCATTTTTTACTTGCTCCTTATTTGGTTCATATTTTGGTGGAGGTTCTTCTTTCACTTCTTTGATGAAA